>PVHX01000035.1:520146-535920 GCA_004024805.1 Geosciurus inauris
TCACTCCCATGTCTGTCTCCCTCCTGCTCCGTGCAGGCGGGGCCACTGGCCGCAGCTGCCAGGCCCACCCCCTCGCCCTCAGCGTTCCCCGCCTGTGGCCCCTGTCAACCCCTGACTCCCGCCTCACTCACCGCGCAGTGCCCAGCCCTGGGGCGGGGGGGGGGGGGGGGTTCGCTTGGGGGCACTTCCCGAAAGTTCGAGCCCCCCCTTCACCGTCATCGCCTGGGGCCAGCCCGCCCACCATCACCCGCACCCAATGCAGCATGCAAGCGCAGAACACACAAAAATGGCAGCCCCCAGTGCCTGATACAGAAGGAATAGCAAACCTCCCACGTGAGAATCGCCATGACTCCCAGCTCATCCCGGAAGGACTCTGATCTCACCAGCTTCACATAACCAATCTCAGAGGATACTGGACTCTAGATCAACACCTCTTCCTGCCCCAGGCCCTTCCCTTCCAGCCTTAAGCCTGCCTTTTCCAGATGGGGAGGGTCTAGAGCCATTTCCGACCTGTTCAGGCCTGGTGACTGGGTGGGGGAGGTGGCCCGGGAGTGTCCTTCCCAGAATAAAGCCTGTTCCGGTCCTGTTTTATTTCCATCTGGTCGTTTGGCTTTACACCCGGTACCAAAAAAAAAAGATGAATTCTCTGGAATCAGATATCTGGGTTTCTATTCTAGTGCTGTCCCTATATATGTGACCTTGAAAAAACAACTACAGAGAAATCAATAGCGAATATGTATAGTGGACAGAATCATGGTCACCTCCACAAATGTCCACTTACTAATTCTAGATACCCGGGAGTACGTTACTTTATATGACAACGGGGACTTTGCAGACAGGTTAAATTAAGGATTTTGACCTAAGAAGAGTATCCTGGATTATCCAGGTGGGCCTAGTACAACCACAAGAGCCCTTGTAAGATGGAGTGTCAGTCAGAGAGGGAGATGTGAGGGCCAAAGCAGGGTCAGAGTGCAGCGGGTTCATGAGCCAAGGAATGTGGGCAGCTTCTAGAAACTAAAAAAAAGGCAAAGAAATGAATTCTCCCTGGAGCCTCCAGAAGGGTGAGAGCCCCATTGATACCTAGATTATAACCCAGTGAAACTGATTTATGACCCCCAGAACTGAAATATATTAAACTGTGTTGTGTAAAGCCACTTCATTTATGATAATTTATTAGCGCTGCAACAGAAAAATGATAGACTACCTTATGAGGTTACAGATGTGGTAAATGTTTGTAAACCTCCTTAAACAGTGCCTAGAACATGTAAGTGCTATGTATCATTGTGTATTATTAGCATAAATTGGATTATCTCACCTCTCCACCGAAAAATCTGCCGTCTTCCCTTTGCCCTGTGAATGAAATTACCTTTCTGAATTATGTCTTACGAAGTTTGTGTATGCTTCAGTTCCTGCTGACCGCTCTAAACCTTTCACTGCCTCTTTCCACCCTACTGGCTTCTGCCCAGCCACACCAGCCTCTTAAAGTTCCCCAGGAAATCAAATGCTTTTCAGCCTCAGAATCTGTGTAACAGCTGTTCTCTCAGCATGGAGAGCTCATTCCCTCATGTTTATTCCAGCTAAATCCTACCTACATTTCACATTTATTAAAGGCACTTGTTTTCAAAAAGCCCTTCCCTGGTAATAATAATTCTCTCTCAAAATGTCCTATTTTTAATGACCAAAAAGCATGTAAAAAGTGCTCAATATTATCAGTCATCAGGCAAACAAAACCATAGACCCAATAAGACACCACTACATATCCACTAAGTGGGTTAAAATAAAGAAGAAAGACAATAACAAGTGTCATCAAGGGCTTGGAAAAATCGAATCCGTTACATATTCCCTTTTACCAAGACTGCCACTACTTTGGAAAACTGTTGGTTTTTTGAAATGTTAAACATAGTGTTACCATTTGACCCAGCAATTCTGCCTTATGAATATACACGATAGAAATTAAAACATGTACACACAAAAACATGTACTTGAATTTTAGTAATAGCACCGTTAATGATAGTCAGAGAGTGATGACAACCCAAATATCCATCAACTGATAAATGGATCAACAAGATGTGGTTTCTCTACACAATGTAATATTTTCAGCAATAAAAAATAAGGAAGTGCTAAAACATGAATGAACCTTGAAAACATTATACTAAGTGAGAAGAACCAGTCACAAAGGTAGCATATGGCATAATTACAATTATATTAACAGTCCAGAATAGGGAAATCCAGAGAGGCACCACATAGACTAGATATGTCAGAAGCTTGGTAACTGCTAATGAGTATGGGAGTTTCTTTTAGGGATGGAAAAAGTGTTCTAAAATTCTGGTGATAGTTGCCTCACTCAGCATAATTCTGTGACTAGTCTAAAAAAATCATAAAATTATCCACTTTAAAAAGGTGATTTTTATAGTATGAAAATTCTATCTCAGTAAAGCCATTTTTAAAATACCACATTCTGTTTCATGGTGTCAAGTATCACAATTTGTAATCAGTGTAATATCTAAAAGTCCAGAACCAGGTCTGATTTTTCTCTTGCTACATGGCATTGCCAGCACCTCCTATCATGCCAAGTGCATGTAAATGCTCAGCATTTGCTAGGAGATGAAAGGATTATGAGCAATATGTGTAAATGGCAATGACAATGATTTTACTAAGACTGC
Organism: Geosciurus inauris; assembly: GCA_004024805.1. NCBI lineage: Eukaryota > Metazoa > Chordata > Mammalia > Rodentia > Sciuridae > Geosciurus > Geosciurus inauris. The sequence goes on from PVHX01000035.1 coordinate 522,810, forward strand.
AGGCATTTGGTTTGTCCCAAAATGATATGAAAGGTAACCTGAAAACCAGCCCTGTTTCTACTTCTATCTTGGGGGAATTTAATGAGGGTTAGAGCAAGGAGGTAGGTTGAAAGATTATTGCAATGATATAGGTGAATCATGATACAGGTAGGTCATATTGGTGACTTTGGCCAGGATGATAGCAATAGAAATGAGATTTTTGAATACATTGTGAAGATTAATCCAGGAGAATTTACTTATTGAGCTGATCAGGAGGTCATTGATATCCTTAACTAGAGGATTTTAGTAGCATGGAAGGAGCAAATATTTTTTTTTTTTTTGCCGTGGATGGAGAAGAAAGGAGTTAGACACAAATTATGAAAAACTTTGCTTTAAATGGATAGTAGTTGGAGACAATGTAAGGTTAAGAGAAGATAGTTTTTTTATTTTAATAATTATAAATAACTGCATTTTTACATAGATGAGCTTGATATAGCAAACAGAAAAAATTGGTATGAAAGAGAGAGAGCAATTAAGTAAGTGTCAGACAATGGGAAATAGTGCGCAACAGAAACAGTTGTCCAGTTAGGAACATGGCAATGAGTTCCTTCTAACAAAAAGGAGAGAGAGAGCAGAGGCCGTGGTCTGCAGGCAAGTAGAGGGAATGATGAAATATTCAGAAATATCATTTAGATCTGTAATGTCCCCCACAGCTCATGTACATAAAGGCTTGGTCCCCAGCAAAGTCCAGAGGTAAGATTTTTAGGAAATAATTGGATCATGAGGGCTCTAACCTCAACAGCAGATTAATCCCTTTGGAGGATTAATAACTTGAATGGATTATTAGAAATGGGAACTTATTGGAGAAAGTAGGTCACTGGGGTTGTGCCCCAGAAGTGTTCATATTGTCCTTTTATTGTCTCTCCCCTCTCTCCCCCTCCTCTCCCCGCTTCTCCTCCTTCTCCTTCTCCTCCCCCCCCCGCCCCCGTCGCTCTCTCTCTCCTGGCTTTTCCTCTCCCATGCCTTTCTGCCCTGATGTTCTTCCTCACCTCAAGTCCAAAGCAATGGAGACCAAAGACTGAAACCTCTGAAACCATGAACCAAAGTAGATCTTTTCTCCTTCAAGTTGTTTTCTCAGGTATTTTGGTCACAGTGATGGTCACAAAGCAGACTAACCCAGGAAAGTTGTCTTCTCTTAGGTGTGTTCACTCATGAAATAGGAAGAGAGATTTTCGGTGGAGAATGAAGACTACAGTGGCAGAGCAGGGTTGGCCGTGTGAAGAAAGAGGTGATTGTATGACACAGTTGTCCACCTAGAAGATGGAAAGCCATAGTAAGATGAGAGGGAGAGAACTTCACACTTTGGTATAAGTATAAGGGTAAGTGACTGAGGCTGTGTAAAGGACATTATAGATGGAGAGGAAGTCAAGGAAATGAGAGGCCAGAGTATTTGCAAATAAAATCACTAAACAGAATCATAATAGCAAGACTACTGCAAAAGACAAAAGCCAGTAAACTAAAATATTCCCACTTTACTGAACTATTTGGTTTGAGATTAAACCTTTGCTCTCATGTTTATTGAATGCTTACTCACAATTTCAAAATTTTATCTTTTTCCAGTTTTTGCTTTGACTTCATTTTCCTCCAAACAATTAAGATAGGGACTTTGGATGATCCTGTGACTAGAGTGTTAAATGTAGTTTTTAAAGCACAAGGCATACCCATAATTGATTCAATTTGAAGTAGTTACTTAATAATTTATACCTAGAAAAGAATAATTTACATTGAAGAGAAAGAAAAAATTACCAATTTTATTTTCAGAGAAAAGACTGTTTTCAAAAGATATGGCTGATAAACGTGAATGCATGTTTAAAATGTTCCTTTTACTGAATTCAGTGACTTACCCTGGTGAACATCTAACCAGAGAAGAATGTTCAATGAAATAGTCAAGAAACAGTCATAGTGAAATCCATCACAAACACATCATTTCATATCAGGGCATCAATCTTCAACAAGATGCCAACTGTGAATCACATGAATATGTGGATGTGAGAGGGCATCAATAATACCCAATGTTAATGGGAAACCATCAGACCCATGCTCAATTACCCACTGGTGATGGTCATTGATCTGCTCTTATGGCAGGACAAGGACTTATGCATTCCAGACATCATTTTGAAGCAAGTCTCTACATATTGCCTCTTCAAGCACCTGCAAGATATTAATCAAACTCCAGATATTTTTAGTTTCAGGTGGTTCAATCTTTTCCAAATTGGATACTAGGGAACAGATATATAAGATTAATGTGAGACCTAAGTTGATAGTGAAGTGTTGAAAACTAAACAGTGGAAAAGGAATACAATTACTCTGGGCCACATCTCAAGTTCCAGAATCTGATTCCTACTGTAAGAAAGCCAGACTTAATTCAGAAATACCTCTGACCCCAGTGACCAATAGAATTCAAATATCTCCTTGTAAGACATCTCAATTAAAGGCATGGGGAGTTGCTCATACTATAAAATTTCTAGGATTGATCTCTAGTTTATTCATGGCAATGACTCTTGTAAGCATTTGCTGTTTTATTTGAAAAGATGGAAATTTAATTGAAGACCATTTTAAATACACACACTAAATGAAACAAAAATAAAATCATCAAATTGGAGAAAAAAAGGCTTGTGGAAAAGAAAGTTTAATAAACACTATAAATATGTGTGAATGGGTGGAAACAGGAGTTTATTTACAAAGTTTATAACACAGAGACACCATCCATCATCCCCACATGCACCACAAATGAAACACCAAAAAGGAACAAATTTGTTTTCTAACAAAATTTTATTAAGAATTATAAACTAAATAAACATAATCACTATAAGTAACACACTTTCCCAGCTGTGTATGAAGAGACTGAATTTATCTCAGGAGTACTGTATGATGTACGGTATCTCATTTGTAATGAGTTAGCAATTGACTCAGGAGAGGAACAGGGGAAAATATATCTTAGAATCAAGCAGAAAATTAGAGTAAAATCTGTGAATTAGAACAAAGCTACTGGAGTAAGAATATTAATATTGATGCCAAATATAGAGAATAAAAAGGAATTGGATCAACTGAGAAGAAACTGTTAGAATGGCTTCTGGAGTGTGACACTAGGCTGACGGAAAGGAAAAGAAATGGTTCAGAATGTTTACCCTGCCTCACCCAGGGTGAGAAGTTTGTAGAATCAGAGAGAACTGTGTCATGGGAAAGGGGTTGTTACACAAAGAAAACAGTTAGAAAAGGGCTTTGGTTGTCTACCAAACACTGTCAGCTCAGGGAAATATCTTAGACTGAAATTAAATAAAATGTGTGATGTCAAAGATTTCAGAAATCCAGCTGATATTTGCAACAAAGCCTTCAACCAATATACTTTCCTGCCTGTGCATACTTCAAATACCAACATTTTACCCCTTTGATTCTCCCACTGATGCAAGTAAATATATGATCTTCTGAAGGGATTCCTGTGGAGCTTGTGATGGCAGGATGAGGAAAAATATGGGAAACTATGACTGAGCTCGCCCATTGTCTAATTGCCCTTGGCTAGCCCTCAAATTCCTTTGTTCTCTTCCTTCTGGATTATATGGGGCAATTGTACTTCCTCACCTCCTTGAGGTTGGGAATTGTCTTGCAACTTTCATTGGAAAACAGAATGTAAGCAGAGGTGATTGATGTGTCACCTCTGGGCAGGAGGGCTAAACTATCATTGTGAAATACCTACAACATTCTTCCCTTGCAGCCATAACATGGAAGCATGTTGATATGGAGAATGCAAAGCTGAGTCATCCTGTAGATGGCCATTGCCTGGAGGTCACCCAGATATACAATGCATTTTGTCTGAATGAGATGAAACTTAAACTCTGTCTTTGGACCTTTGATATTTGGGTGATGTTTATTATACCACCGTAGTCTAGCCCATTCCAACTAATTCAAGGCTCAAATTCCCCAAAGACTCAGAAAACAAAAGAAATAGCTTAATTTTGGGGTACTAAAAATAGTGGACACTTCTAGAATTTTATGTTAGAAGACTCATATGCAAATTTACCACCAAAGTTTTATAAGGCCACCTTTTATTGGTTTTATTAAAACATAGCATTGGGTGCATTTATTTATGTAAAACTATGTATCCTACAAAATTAGTTACAAACAATATTATTCTACGGACATCATCACTTCATATACCCACTCACCTCTACCGTCCAAGCTTTCTTTGAAATTGTAAGCCCTAAAAAGAATACTAATTTAGTTTATGACCCTGGGAATATTTCTTCCACACTCTTTAATTTAGAAGTTCAATAGGATGGCGTTTTCATCTGTTCTTTTGTATTCATTTTATAGCACTTCTTTTTTAGCACTTTGTTGTTTGTTTGTTTTGCTTTGCTTTGCCTTGTTTTTGTCATGGATGTAGGATCAGGAAGATACACTGGCAAGACAGTAAATACTTTCAACTTCATAGACAGTATGATCTCTGTTCCATCCATCAAAGAATTATCTGATGTTCCTTACAGGCACAAAATAAAACACACATCCTATTTGTGCTGGGAACTGTAGCACATCCTTTTTAAAAAATAGTTTCTCACAATGCTAGTTTCATAGGGCTAGATGTTAAAAAAAGAAGAAGAAAGTGAAATAAATGTCATATCCTTGTAGGATATTCAAAAACTCATTTTCCTTAATATTATATTTTAAATGGACATTTTTATGGAAACAGATTTAATTTTTGTTCCATACAATAACCAAGAGATAAAAATCTTCTTGAGATAAAGAAAATGAAGATATGTTAGTATCCAAAGCCAAACAGAGATGGATCTTTAAAATTATTTTCAGAGAATGAAATTATGACTGACATGACCTAACTTCTCTTCATCAGGAAAACATTAGTCTGTAACAAATTGGTTCTGTGCTTATTAGTTCAAAATAAAATGTTTCTGACACAGCCATCCATACAAGAGGCAATTAGAAGAGTAAAGGAGGAGAAAGAAAAAGAAATATATGCATGTATATTTGAATTTCCCAGGAGGAACAAAAATAATTTTATTCTTTTTGGTTTCAACTGTAAATTAATCTTAATGCAATATATTTTTAATTAATGAGGCAAAATAATGAACAAGAAAGCCAGCTATGACAAATTAAGCACATAATTATGTGGAGACATGGATTATAATGACTCAAGGCTATTGTTTTTCTACTTGAAATAGCATGTGTATATGGAAATATATATGTGTGTTATATGTGTGTGTATGTATATATCACATAATAGTTCCATGTCTCAGGGAGCACATCTAGGATACAAATTAAAATCAATTTTATTAGCTTATAACAAGTAAATGTATGAACTTGGTCTTTTAAGATACTTGATTAATTTTTTCTTGCATATACTATTGAAAATGCTGGCCAGTTAGGTTCTAAGTAAACCTGATAAGTTCTCCTATGACTATATCTCCATTTAGGATATAATCAAGAACAGGATCTTCAAAGAGAGGAAAATAAATGGATGCAGACTGTGATGGTTCATGCATTAAGCAAATTCTAATGTTTCCTATGTCTCACTGACTTGTAGAAGTGGTTCTACATTTAAGCTGCTTAGACTGCAGTGTAACTGCCACAGAGCAAGAAATGTCACTGAGATCCTAAACAGGATTGGCCAAGAGATTTGCACCCAGCAGACTTTGGAATGGATTTAGTCCCACCACTACCACGTCCATGAACTTGTGTAAAGTATTTGATTATCCAGAGTTTTGGCTTTTTCAGCTGTTAGGCTAGCACTCTGCAAATGCTAATACTTAGCTGTTTTAATGTACAAGATAGGTGATTTCATATCCAAATGTGTGATATATGTCTTACTCTAGGTTAGCTAATGCTTGTAAAGTTAAGTGGATTCTGGCTCAGATGTTCCAACAATAATCTCACTTGTGAATAGAACAGTTTCCACTATTAATTGAAATGATATCTGTGTCTTCTAGCCACATTCAGCTCAAGAAAAGCCCAGTGAGTGGTACAGCTCAGAAACACTCAAAGATGCTTCTCCTCCTCCTCCTCCTCCACTACTATGACTACTACTACTATTAATAATAATTATTATTGTTATAATAAAGTATATCTACTGACTTCTTCACCTGAGAGCATATTTTTCATATGAGCTGCTGTAGTATTAGTAAAACATGAGGATTTGGGTCAAAGATGCATTTACTTTTTTAAGATTGAGTAAAAATTTAGCCAGGCGCAGTGGTACACATCTATTATCCCAGCAACTTGGAAAGCTGATGCAGGAGGACAGCAAGTGCAAAGCCAGCCTCAGCAATTCAGTGAGAGAGCCTAAGCCACTTAGTGAAACCCTGACTCAATAAATAAATAAATAAGGCTGGGGATGTGGCTCAGTGGTTAAGTGCCCCTGGGTTCAATCCCTAGTACCCCTCCACACAAAGAAAAAAAAGATGGAGTAAGTTTAAGGTGAGTGTTCAGTGTTTCTATGGGGAAACATTAGAAGCTTCTTGGGAAAAAATGGTCAGTAAGTTTCCAGGGTTATTAAGGAACCTGTAATGGATAGTTTTAAAATGAGAAAACAAAGTCTAACTCATAATTAATAACGAGCTGTGACAATTTGCTGATAAGGTTTATAATTACTGTTATATCCCTTGAGACAGTTGGTTCCATTGGAATGTGAAAGTTCTATGCAGTTACAATCTCCTAAGTCATACTTCTCCCAAGGTTCTGTCAATTACTAAATTTTAAAACACTTCAGAGAAATGTTAAAATTTAGAAGTGCTCTCTATCCCTCTTTCTACATGAAGTTTACAGAAGGTGACATCAAGCCATAAACCTCAACAGTTTTAATTATACATGGCAAACAAGAGGACACTGAATATTTTATTGTCCTTTCATTCTCATCTCTTCCACAGGTTTCAGATTGTTCACCTGGAAATAACTGGCAATGTAACCTGAGCCTTGATGAACTGTCTAAAGCTTCTATATTCACTGGAAACTGTGTTGACATCAAATACCTTGACCACATTTTAAGAGAAGACGAATGGTCATTGAGGTGATTTCCCTCAGAAACCTGCTGCTTGTCTCTTAGTGAGCTTCACTTACTTATTGGGGACCCAAGTCCTGCCCATGCCTTCAGTGTCACTCTGGAATGGAATTTCTTTGGCATCCATTTTTAATTTTACAATTTACAATTTACAATAATGGTAGCTAATAGAATGATACAGACTTTTCTTGGTGATAATTTTCAGCTTCTGCAGAAAGCCCAAAAGAGTGACCTAGTGATGTAAATTTTAAGTACTTTAATAAAAAGATAGAGAAAATAATTATAAGTAGGTATTTCAAGGAATTTCCAAAGCATTCTATTGACATAAGCTTGTATTTCTGCCTTATATAAAGTCATTTCTGTCATAAATCAAGAAAGAAGCATTTTCTCTGTGCTCAGTACTAAAGTAGGTGTTGCAGAACATTACAACATAAGATAAAATTGTCTTACAAAACAATGTCTGATTTAATCATGTCCCCCTGCTGGAAGAAAATTGCCCAGAGGCCAAAACTGCCACTTGCAAAAGTTAATTGAGCACAATACAAGACTTTGGTTTTAGTCCCTGTTTAAAAGTTCAGCAGAAACTGTATCCAGAAGACAGAAATTTCCAATAATAACTTGTCTAAAGAAAGCCATCAAAGAGGGAGGGAGGAAAAGATGGAAGGAAGGAAAGAAAAAAGGAAGGGTGGGTGACAGAAGAAAAATCTGAATATAGCAATGTGTCTCTTAATTCCAACTCTGCTAATACTTTGTGGAGTAAGCATTTGAAGAGATATTTCAGGGGCAATCCTATTTTCCTTCTTTTGCCAAGAACCATGTGCAGCTGGACAAGATGGTAGATGTTAACTATTTTTACAGAACTCTTCCACCTAATCCAAAAGCCAGCTTTGCTTTTCAAGCCATAGTTTAGTGTGATTGTCTTAGGTCTGAGGAACAAGTTGAAGAGTGTGCATCGTATGGGAAAATGTTCCTCAGTGCTACTTTAACCTTCTCCCTCACAACTCTCATCTACCTCTAAATTCATGCCACAGTGAGCAACAATGAATGGCAACATGAGTTGGAAAATAATGTAGAAAATGGAAGCAACCTGTGTAGTACACAACTATAAATAAGATGAACTTATTTACTGACAATGAGGTTTACAGGCTGATGACCTCTTTTGGAACAGCGATAGCAAAGCATCCTTGAAAAGATTCAGTCCAACAAATGAATTTTATTTGCCCTGTACATTGTCAGATCACAAGGTAATCTTTAAATATTTGAACTCCCTCCCAACTAACTTCCTAAAAAGTGGAATTTCTAATTCTTTTAAAAATCCATAGCTCAGTGGTAGAGCGCTCACCTACCATGCATAAGGACCTGAGTTCAAATTCCAACACCACACACACACACACACACACACACACACACAAATGCTCCTTTTAAAAATCAAGTGATCTAACAACATTGGGCCCATATTTTTCCTCCTCCCTACTTTAACTAAAATAGAATAGCAGGTACTCTGTTTAGATCAACCAGGTCCTCTTCACATTGCTGCCAATCCATCTTTCCTGTTGGCTCCTTGACCATTCGCTACCTTCTAGCCACCTGTAGGTAATTGAGATGGAGTTTCTTCATGTGCCTTTGAGCATCATTCAGTGAATCATTGGTGTTTCTGTACTTTGAATGCTTGGCTGTTTAGTGTTCTGACTGACAAGCCAGTGTACAGCCTCTTTGAAATAAATCTATCTCCCAGATAGAAATGATTAAGGATATTGATTTTTCTCAAACTGCATATTTAATGCATCAGGCATTGACTTTTGGGTTTTAACTGAAGGAAATAATAGCTATTACTCTGTTGGCATAATATTCACTCATATTTCTCATTTAATTTCCCCCAGCAGTCCTAGAAAGCAGCAAAGGGGAAATCTGTTGTGTTTTAGCTGCCCAGGTCCTCTGCGCCTTCTAGCAATACTGTCCCTACTCCCCTTGAGAGAATTACCCTCCACCTCCTAAATCCCATCATGGCGATCTTTGTGCTGCTGTCAGTCACAGTGTTCCCCCATAAGCCACAGGCTGAGCACATGATCCAATCAAGACCACACAAACACTATTGAGGATTTGAATCTTGAGCAGGTTGGTGCTAGCACAGAAAGGGGTTTGGTCAGATTCATTTCCATGGTGCTGCCCAGAAAAGTCTTTATATATTTATTCATTCCTAATGTGGACCCCAGAGCTACTATAGTTCCTGTGTTTTCAAATGTAAGCTACTCTCATCTTTTCAATAAATTTATTTTATTGCTTAAGTTAGCCAGGAAAGTACACATTGCTGTGTAATCCATTGTGTTATTATAATCAGTTTTTAAAAAATCAATTTCATTCTTCAGAAGGTCAAATCCATACCATGATAGCAAAAGCATACATTATGGTATCAGATGCAATAGTAGTTGAATCTCAAGTTTGTTTATTTTAACCCTATACAAGTTGCTTCAGTTCTCTAAAGCTCAGTTTTGTTAGATATAGAATAGGGTTAATGATGCTGTAATGCTTATCTTTCAAGGTTGTTTTAAGAAATTATTTATATAGTTCAGGATTAAAAGTGGGTCTAATCTTAATTGTAGTTGTTATAAATTTTCTAATTATCATTACTTTTTTCCCAAGGAAATTGTATTACATATATATATATATTTGGTACTAGGGATTGAACTGAGGGGTACTCCACCACTGAGTCACATCTCCAGCCTTGTGTTTTATTTAGAGACAGGGTCTCACTGAGTTGCTTAGCACCTTGCAGTTACTGAGGCTGGCTTTGAACTTGCGATTCTCTTGTCTCAGCCTCCCAAAGTGCTGGGATTACAGGCGTTTGCCACCACACCTGGCTCATGCATATTTTTGTAAGTGAAAATCAAATCAAGGGTTTTCTCCTGTCTGATTTCAAACTTTGCTAAGCAATTTTGAATTATTTCTTCTTCTGAGAACATAAATGGGGATGTTTTGCCAAGTGCACACATCTTGCAAACAACACAGGCTTTATGGATTTCTTTGCTTTACTTCCGTGTCCTGTAAAAGCCCCCCCGCCCCTTAGCATTCTTTAGGTAGAACTCCTGGACCAATTCTTGTTGGGAGTACTCAATTTATGAGTTGTTTGATCAAATAAATTCTATAAAATTTTATTTACCTCAATCATTACTTTTATTATTCAAAAATTTTTTTCAAATAGGCCCAACTTTGGCAAGCTTTGCAAAAGAACTTCCATCACTCAAATGTTATTTCAGACACGCTATCATAATGTAAGTATGGCTGGTTTTGACTTACAGTGAGTAAAGTCTATTGAAAACTAATTCTTATTACTCAGTGTTCATTCTATATTTCCCCCCTTTGGTGACAGAAAATTTCTTCTTCTTTTTTTTTTTCCATTTATAATTTTCTTGGTCTTGGGAAGTGGATGTTTTCTTTCTGTCATTGATATAGAACTGAACCAGTGAGCATATGACTGGAAAAGGTGTACTGACAGTGGAGCAGTGTTATGATTTCACAAAGAAATCCACAGACTTAGTTAGCATAAATCTAAACTTAATAAGAGCAACATTTAGAGGAGAAAATAGTGCTCATTCACATTCTGAACTCATGGAAACTTTTCCTTGCATTTCTATAGATCCAACAAGTATTGTGTATATTTAATACATTGTAGAAAATATATTCCTAAATCATCACATATACTAATTTCCTTTAAAATAAAATTCATATCTTCTTCACCTTTTGTCCCTAGAGCTCAAAGCATATCAGAAAAGTATAACGAACATTTATTAGATATATGAATAAAGCTGTGAATACATGGATATGAGCATGCTTTTTCCAGTTAGCTCAGGAAATATATATGCTATCTACAATCTGTCACTAATCAGGAAGGTTTGATTACTATTTTAAATAAAATTGGGAAAATTCACATTGCTAGATATGAAGATTTTTATGTTCTCTGTGTTTAAGAAGTTGTTTCATCAGCTAGCTATGAAGATCCAGCCAATTCACTTATGGAAGAAGTTAAGAAATTGGAACTACACTGGATTCCCAAGTGAGAATCCTAATGTTAGGATTCTAACATGTTAGGGAAAATGGGCCAAAATTAACAATATAAAATTAAGTATGAGTAAATATGAAGTTTTTCACTTAGAACAATGAAGAAAATAAAAACAGAAAGAAAAAGTTGAGAAATGGAAGGAAGGAAGGAAAGTGGAGGGAAGAAAAAGAAAGGAGGAGGAGGAGAGAAGAAATAATTTAAACTGATATTTCAGAAAAAGAGAAATACCAGTTTGTAATATACCAAATTTATGATAATAACATGATACTACTAAAAAAAAAAAAAAAAAGCTATTTACTCTTGGCTACATTAAGTAAGGTCCAATACCTGAACAAGGAGGCCCACAGTCTGCACAAATCTTAACTGAATTTTTGCAATATTGTGTTCAGTTTAGGATATTTTAAGCTATTGATAACTCTGAATACATCCATACAGATTTTTTAAATGAAATGGAAATATTTAAATAAAGAAGGTTTTTCAAAGTGGCAGAATTTGAGTATTTAAATATAGTATTATATGGTTCAGAATTTGAGTCTTTAAATATACTATTATATGGTCCAGAAAGTAGGGCTAATATGCTGATTTATTAATTGGAACTGCCTTATTATGAGATGTGGAAGATGGTATTTACCAAAGTGACCACCAAATATTTCCAATTTCATGTGTTCTCTAAAACCTTGCCACTTCCCATCATAGGAAATTGGGCAAGCTTGGACTGCTCCAACCAGAAGGGGAAGTTACAGTACATGAATTCCTGAGGTGTGGTTAATAAAAAATACATAGTTCTGGCGCTCTTGCACTCCACTCCCCCTCCCCCACACTCTCTCTCTCCACTAACTCTCAAAACACAACCCCCAAGGAAGTATAACGAACACAGGTAGATGTGTTACCATGGTCCCATTTGGCTTCTCAGTCCATACATTAGCACTGGACATGTAAGTGAGTGATTCTTTAAGTGATTTAGGCCTACTTTGAGTCTTCTGAATGAAGGTCCAGATGTTTGAAGCAGAGACAAGCCATACTAGAAAGAACACAGAGAAATGAATTTCAATATATTTTGTCTGCTGCTTAGCCCTCAAAATTATTATGTTGCTTAGATGTGTAACTCCATTCCTGGCTTTTCTATGGTGCCCATTTCAAAAACAAACTTATCCCAACTTGCTCCAATACAGCAGCTAATATTAATAAAAGAATGTTGGGATGTGAATGAGGCATTGGAAACTTCCCACAGCAGCTCCTTGCCTCTCTGAGCTCTACATGATGTTCAGAATGGATATGAATTTTCCTGGTAGCTACTACTCAAAGAGCCAAGCAAAATGTTAGGATGCCCAATAAGAGAAATGTCCCCTTGACGGCCTGAAGAGAGCATTTCCAGAGAATGAAGATGAACTAGAACTCTATCGCACAATTTTTGAGTCTAGACTTATGCTGCCCTGATGTATCTCTATATTTTTTAAAGGCACATATTGAATTCCAATTAAAAAACATTTTATTCTGCTTGTTATAATTGTTTTGATACATTCTTGATATTGAATATGGTGTCAAAACACAAAACAATGCAGAATTTTTATCAGAAATTGAATTAAAAGCAGCCATATATTTCTAAGAGAATATAGAAAAAAATATATCCTCTTGAAAAATAGTTTCAAGGATTAAATGCTTGCCTTTGAAACCATTATTTTGATAATATTCATTTTAAAATCTCTGTGTTATCCTCCTGCCTCAGTCTCCCTAGTTGCTGGCATTGTAGGCGTGAGTGGCTATGCCCACCTGGTACAAAAGCCAACTAATAAATATACTGGGGATAATGGATTCAGGAAATTATTTGTCAATTCATAGAAATAATTATTAAAGTGGTGGATGTGGTAGATGAGAAACAGAACATATACATTGTCTATTTTTCCCAATTACCTACAAAAGGGAAAGAAACATTAGATATCTTTTTAATAAAATGATTACCATTAACATCATCTGTAAGGGGAAAATTGGCATCATTTGCCTTTTTAATCACA
>PVHX01000036.1:0-150224 GCA_004024805.1 Geosciurus inauris
GACAAAGCTAGTAGCTGATCCTAGAATCCACTTGCTTGCCTCTCTATATGTTGCGCAGTACTAGGGATTGAACCCAGGACTTCATGCAGGTTACCCATGTTAGCTCTGTAACTACTTTGCAGCTACCATATTAACATGTTTAATAAAGAAACGGAGACTTAGTGGCATTAAGTAACTTGCCCCAGGGAACAAAAGCAATTAAGTAAAAGAAAATGGATTTAATTTAATCTTCAGTCACACTCCAGTTCCAGTACCAAAGCATTCTCCTAAGCACTCTGCTCTTCATAAACAGAGTGATCAAGGAGGTAGGAATGGTAGGGATGAGAGGAATGAACAGATTCAATAACTTCGAAGTAACAGCAAGAGGTCTTGACTCTATGTGAAGAAAAAGGAATGATAAGAGTTAAGGAAGGGTTAAAAGTGTAGATAAGTGGTGAGCACACGAGTGCTTGAGGCCCTAGGTTCAATACCCAACACCTCAAAATAATAAAGTCAAGGAGACCCAGTTCTCTATCAGCAACTGGATAGAAGGTGGAATCACCAGCTGGGATTAAAAATAAAAGAAAGAAGCACATACTAAAAAATTCTTCAGATCCTAAATATCACTGAGAATTGGTATTTTAAAGTCTTTGCTGTTTTCCAGTAAAAATATTTGCTTCTAAAAAATAGAATAGGCAATACAATCAACTCTTCTCTATATGAAATGCATCAAATTTTTACCCAAAATGGAAATGAACAAAACTGACAGACATTTCTGAGATTGGACAAAATTTGACAATGTGAGACTGAGGAAAGGGAGATGCAATAGTATTTCAAACTCCTTAACAGAACTGAACTTTCTAGTTGGGAAGCATTACTATATAATACTCAGAATCTACATGAGTGATTCGTGTACTTCAGTGTATCAGATTCCCTAAAGCCTTGTCTAATAAAGGCCATAAATCATTTTTTCACTCTCACCACTCCCAACACACTGACATTAAATTTTTTTCTTCAGTCCTAGGAACTGAACCCAGGGCCTCCTGCATGCTAAGCCCATGTTCTTTCACTGAACCACACCCCTAGACTCATAAACACCACTACTGCGTTCAATCACTGTGATAGGGAGTCAGAAATCCCCTGAAACTGGTCCAAGAATTCTAGACTTAGAACCTGTGCTCTAAATTCTAAGCTCACTCACAGAAAAATATCTCTAGAGACAACACAAAATTCATGAATCTTTCACAAGCTCAGCTCATCTAAATTGTTTATCTTCTTTTCTAGCAGAACCCACCAAAACCCTGTTTCCTCTGTAGACCATCCATTTGCATTAGAGCCTCTTCATTGCTATTTTGCTAAGGGCCTGGGGGCCAGGAACATAGATAGCAGATTCAACTCCCTTTTGTTTCTCAGGTTCAATTTGTTATCATCATACAAATATGCCCCTTAGCTGAGGGTGTAGTTCAGTGGTAGAGTGTGTGCTTAGAACGCATGAAGCCTTTGGTTCAACCTCCAGCACCTTCCCCACTTCCATCCCCCAAAAGGGAGAAAAAAATGCCTCTCTTGTGAGTTCACTGTCCTTCCAAACTACTCAGGTCCCTCAATCTCTCACCCAAAATAAAGCTGTTGTTTCCTTAGGCACAGCAGGAATGCAAACAATACTCATCTGTGAGGCAGACAGAAGAGACTAGGAAAAAGTACACACACACACACACACGCTCACTCAAGCTAATACCCGAAGCTGGACTACTTACACTAAGGTAATACACATGTCAGAAGGACAGAGACGTAATCTCAACTTCAAAACTCAACCACATACCTTTCAGAATGGCACGCCTGCCACACAGCCTGAACACTGCAGAGGGGTCGACGTGCTGGCGAGGGGAAGGGAAGGCTCCCCGAGGAATGGGGGGAAGCTCCTTCCAGTCGCCTCAAACACGTGCGGACGCCTCTGCCCCTGGCCAGCCACCGCGAACGGGCCAGAGTAATAAGACGCCGCAGCGCACCCAAGGGCGACCAGAGTCTGCCCCACGCTTTCCCTCTCCCTCCTTTCCTTACCGGCTTGGCCAAGAACCTGCCCAGCTCGCTGCGGCTCTTCTCGTTCTTGGCAGCGATTAACCGCAACGGTGTGGCTGCCACCTCCAGTAAGAGGTGCTCCATGACCCCAGACCTTCTGTTCCAGGAGACCCCAGCGCTCACTGCTTCGCGCTGATTCCGAGCTGCCGAGGTTCCAGCGTCCGAACCTTCGCCCTCTAGGCCCCTGGGGATAGTGGCCTCCACCGCTCCGCGGAGATCCAGAGAACAGCAAAGCACACGTGGGGGAGCACGCCGCGCTGCGCGTCATCAGCCTGCGACGCGGAAGGTGGGCACTACCGGCTTCGTCCCCGCGGCGGAGGAAACGCCTACGTCACTATAGCGCCAGTTCCGGGAGGGAAATGGAAGTCGAAGTGACTTTTGAGGGATCAATTCCTGAGTGATGGGCGCTGTCAGACACTCTGCGTGACAGGGCAGAGACAGAAGAATCCGCCAGGCCAGGGAAGTAAGGGAGTTTCAGGGGCGTGTGATCTCAGCCCACGATGCCTCCCTCGGCCTCAACACAGGAAAAGATCGGCTGTGAAACAAGTGGATTCGCTTTCTAGGCCGCTACGATACGGGAATTAGCATATATTAATAAACACAGCCCTTGAATTGTACATATAAGTATTGACAATAACGTCAATTTGGGAATATTTAAACGAGTGATATATACATTAATGAATATTCTGAAGCACCGGGCCTGCCTGTAATCCCAGCTGCTTGGGAGGCTGAGACAGAAGGATCACAAGTCCAAGACCAGCCTCAGGAACTTCGTGAGACCCTGTCATAAATTATTCTAGCTAATATGGAAAAGATTGACAAGAGCTGGGCAGGTGGCACACTCTTGATCCCAGTGATTCAGGAGGATGAGGCAGGACGATCCAAAGTTCAAGGCTAGCCTCGGGAACTTCGTGAGATCCTGTCTCTAAGAAATAAAAAGGGGTGGGGATGTAGCTCAGTGGTAAAGCACCCTTGGGTTCAATCCCTTGTGTCGCAAATAAGTAAGTAAAAATAACCGGACGCGGTGGCGCATGCTTGTATTCCAGAAGCTGAGACAAGAGGATTGCAAGTTCAAAGCCAACCTCAACAACTTAGCAAGTCCCTGTCTCAAAATTAAAAGGGCTGGGATGTGGTTCAGTGGTTAAAATAAAATTACCCAAAATTAAAATAGAAAGATTGACAATATTAGAATATCACTTTTCCCATCCCCAATTAATTGATACAGGCATTAAGCATCAGTGGCTAATAGCTCAAAAGGAACAAAAACCCAAAATTTAGATGGTTCTGCAAGCAAGAACATAATACAACCTATGATTTTGCCAGAAGGATCAAATCACTGGATTCAGCTGCCAATTTCCCGAAAAGAGGACAGAGGAATATGTTAAACCGCGTCATGAATATGTAATCAGAAAAATTAAGACTGTTGGAAATGCTACAGGTCAAAAGCTCAAGTTTTTCAAGAGATAACTAAAAAGGAAAAACAAAACATGGGAGGGGAAACTACAGATGGAATGTACCCCCACCAAATTGATATTTGGAGATGGAGTCTTTTAGACTTTTAGAGGTAATTAGGTTTAGATGAAGTCCTCATAGTATAGCCTCCATGATAGGATTAGTATTCTTATAATAATAAGGAGAGATTAGAGTCTTTTCTCCACCATGTGAATATACAAGAAAGCAGCTGTCTAGATAAGGTGGAAGAAGACTCACCAGATATTAAATCTGTTGGTGCCTTGATCTTGGATTTTCAGGCCAATAGAACATAAATAAATATTAAGCCTGGTGTGGTGGCCCATGCCTGTAATCACAGCTACTTTAAGTTCCTAGACTAGTCCAGGCAACTTAGTGAGAACCTGCCTTAAAATAAAAAATAAAGGGCCAGGCACGGTGGCGCAAGCCTGTAATCCCAGCATTTAGGGAGGCTGAGACAGAAGAATCGCGAGTTCAAAGCCAGTCTCAGCAATGGCGAGGCACTAAGCAACTCAGTGAGACCCTGTCTCTACATAAAACACAAAATAGGGTTGGGGATGTGGCTCAGTGGTTAAGTGCCCCTGAGTTCAATCTCCAGTACCAAAAAAATAAAATAAAATATAACAGGGCTGGGGACCTAGCTCAGCGTGGAGTGCTTGCCTACTGTGTGTGGGGCCTTGGGTTCAATATGCAGTACCTCCCCCCACCCCCATATATAAAGATATGAAAGAATTGTGGGAAAATGTTAACAGTGGTTACTTTTGAAAAAGGAGAACGGAGAGTTTAAAAAACATAAAAGCCAGATCTTTCTTGCAGTGTGCACTTTTAGTTCTAGCTATTTGGGAAGATGAGGCAGGAGGATTGTAAATTAAAGGCCAGCCTTGGCAACATAGTAAGACCCTGTCTCAACAACATAGTACAACACAGTGAGACGCTGTCTCAAAATACAAAAATACTGGAAGAATAGAAAAAGACATAATGTGTGTGTGTGTGTCTGTGTGTGTATACACATTCTGCAGGGATAGGGATCAATTCCAGGGCCTCATGCATGCTAAGGAATGCTAGCTAGGCAAGTGGTCTACCAATGATCTACATTCTCAGCCCCAAATATATAAATTTAAATCAATAACAATATTATATTGGTGTGTTTAGGCACTAACACTGGGTAGATAATGAACAACAGAAATTTATTTCTTACATTTCTAGAGACTGGGAAGTCCAAGATCAGAGCATTAGCAAATTTGGTGGCTGGCTAGGGCCCATTTCCTGGTTTATAGATGGCCTGGAAATTCAGAAAGGAGGAAGGAGTTCTTTGAAATCTTTTATAAGGGCACTAATCATTCATGATGGTTTTGTGAGAAATAGAAAGTCTGATGGTTTGTTTTTAGAATATAGTTATTTAGCCTTAATTGTAATGTAAGATCCAATCATACCCATTTTGAGCTTCCCAACCTGTATCCAATTGTGGCTATTTTAACTATAGCCTTTCCCTTTGCCCTCCCCAATTTTAAAAGTTAGCCAATCATGTAGATTGCAACCCCAAGTTCTTCCTATCAGAGCAAAGGACAGTGCTGCATTCGGGATAAAAATAGGCAGACTGCCCACCAAAGTGTGCTTGCTTGCTAGACTTTGTTCAGTAGCACACCCTTCTGCAGAAATAACAGTTGCCTTGCTAAGCTACCTTTAAGCACGTTTGATTCTCTGAGGAACCTTGATATTTTTAACAGTTGCACCCTCTTGACCTAATCACCTATCAAAGGCCTCATCTTCTAACATCCACATTGTAGGGTTAGCATTTCAACCAATGAATTTTGAGGAAGACATTCAGTCTATAGCACCAAGTATTGATAAGGATGTACAGAGAAATGAGTACTCTCATGCAAAACCAGTGACCATGTAAACTGATAAAACCATTTTGGAAAATGGTTAGCATTATCTACTAAAGCTGAATACATGTATACCTTATGCCTACCCAATAACACTTCAAGGCATAAATCCAAGATAAATGTGTAAATATTTATACCAAAAGATGTGTTAAAGAATGTGCATAGTGGCTGGAGATATAGCTCAGTTGGTAGAGAGCTTGTCTCACATGCACAAGGCCCTGGGTTTAATTCCCAGCACCACATAAACACACATGAAAAAGAATGTGCATAATAACAAAAATCCAATTTAAAAACAAAGAACTTAGACATTTCCAAAAGATACACAACTGGCAGTAAGTACAGGAAAAGGGCTGGGCACAGTGGTGCATGCCTATAATCCCAGCAGCTTGGGAGGCTGAAATAGGAGGATTGACAGTTTGAAGCCAGCCTCAGCAAAAGTGAGGCACTAAGCAATTCAGTGAGACCATCTCTTAAAAAAAAAATACAAAATAGGGCTGGCAATCTCAGAAAACCAAATGCCAAATGTACTCGTTGATAACTGGATGCTGATCCATAATGTGGGGAAGGACATGGGAACAATGGTGGATCTCTGTTCACAGGGGTTTAAGGGGGGAAGGGGCATGGGGACAGTAAAGGTGGTGGAATATGATGGTCATCATAGCCCTAACTTTATGTATGACTGCATATACGTTGTGATTCTATACAACTTACAACTAGATAATTGATATGTTATCCTCTATCTATGTACGATGAATCAAATTGCACTCTGTTAACATGTAAGCCTAAATAGAACAAATAAATAAAATATGAAAAAAATAAAGAAAGCTAACCCCCCCTCCAAAAAAAAAACAAAAACAAAATAGGGCTGGGATGTGGCTCAGTGGCTGAGTGCCCCTGAGTTCAATCCAAAGTACCAAAAAAAAAAAAAAAAAACCAAGTACATGAAAAGATGCTCAATATCACTGTGAAAATGCAAATCAAAATCACAATGACCTACTTCACAAACCTTTGGGATGGCTATTATTTGAAAGAAGGGGGAAACAAAATAAGTGTTAGTAAGGATTTGTGGTAAAGGAAGCCTTATGCATTACTAATGGGAATACAAAATGGGGAAGCCATATGGACTACTATAAAAGACTATAAAAGAATTACTATACAATCCAGCACTTTACGGACTTCCACTTTAAGGACTCAAATATTTATGCACCTATGTCAATATTATTTGCAATATTCTAGAGGTGGAAACAATCCAAATGTCAACTGATAAAATGTGGTGGACACATACCATGGAATATTATTCAGGCTTAAAGGAAGGAAATTAGGGCTGGAGATGTAGGTTAGTGGAAGAGTGCTTGATCCCCCAGCACTGAGAAAGAAAGGGGAGAAGGAGGAAAAGAAGGAAATTCTGGGCCAGGTGGCCAAAGCACAGTTCCACACTTCAGCACCTCTATGAACATTTCACTGCAAATGGGACCTGACAGCTCAAGGAGAGTCATTCAGACACTATGCTCAGGACCCACTCTGCTCTCAGTGAATAAATTTACACAACCCTTTAGGACTAAATGAACTAATAAGTATTTAAGAAGTGCAGAGTACTTAGGAGTGGAAATGGAACTCCTAAACAAACTAGAAGGAAATCATAAAGCATAGCTGTCTTAAATCAGTGGTTGGTAGAAGATTTAAAATGGCAGCTTTTACCAACACACAGAAACTATTCTCAACACTACTCCTGGAAGAAAATACCACTTAAATTATTAATGATTGCAGATAAAAATAATATGAATCTTTTTCAAAATAACCTGTTACTTAGAAAAGGCTCTAGTATTCAGAATTCATATTATCCATGGTAAGAACTAGATATACAAAAGTTATGTAAAGACAACACTATAACCTTAATTTTTTTTTTTTTTTTTTTTTTTTTTTTTGGGTACTAGGGATTGAACTCAGGGGCACTCAACCACTGAGCCACATCCCCAGGCCTATTTTGTGTTTTATGTAGAGACAGGGTCTCACTGAGTTGCTTAGCACCTCGCTCTTGATCAAGCTGGCTTTGAACTCATGATTCTCCCGTCTCAGCCTCCTGAAGTGCTGGGATTACAGGTGTGCACCGCCACGCCTGGCTTAATTCTTATATATTATTATTAACTCACATTTACCCTTGGATTTGAGTCAAAATACTTACTGATCTTTTCATTGGAAATAACTGTGAGTGCAGAAGAGTTTTTTAGTTGTACAGTCAAGTGGAAAACTATACTATCTTACTTTTGCAATATACTGTAATTGCTGGTGTCATTTTTATACAACAAAGCAAAAGCATAATGGCAAAATAAGAAACAAAATATTCAAAATTCTTCATTTTTAAAAAAAAGGAAATTCTGACACATGCCACAACACAGATGAAACTTGAAGATATAGTGCTAAGTGAAACAAGCCAGACACAAAAGGATACATGTATGATTGCACTTATACAAGATACCTAGTGTCATAGTCACAGACAAAAAATAGAACAGAGATTACCAGGAGCTGGAGCAAAGGGGAATGGGGAATTACTATTTAATGGTTTCTGTTTAGGAACGTGAAAAAGATGAAGATGGACAGTAGTGCTGATCACACAATATGAATGTACTTAATGCTACTAAATTTTACTTATAAAATGATTGAAATACACAATTATATATTTACCAATTGTGTGTGTGTCACTGGGGATTAAAACCAAAGCCTCACCCATGTTAAGGAAGCACTTTACTACTGAGCCACATCCCCAGCCTTTTTTGTTTCTTATTTCAGACAGGGTCTCACTAAGTTGCCAACACTGGCCTAGAATTCAGGATTCTCCCGATGCAGCCTCCTAAGTAGTCAGGATTATAGGCATGCTCCACCACGCCCAGCCACAATTTTTTTTTTCAAACTGCGTACAGCATTATTTGTAACAACCCCAAACTGGAACACAATCATCTGTGACAGTAGCATATATTAATTGTGATATATTCATTCAATTGAAATATATACAGCAATGAGAATGTTCTATTGCTACACTAAACACAGGAATGCATCTTATACACTGCTCAACAAAATAGTGAAATAAGAGTATGAACACTTACGACTCTATTTGAAAAATTCAAAAAGAAGCAAAACAAACCCATAGTAATAATATCTATAGGCAGAAAGAAGGGTTATAACTAGGCAGGGTTATAAGGGTTATAACAAGGGGGAGGGATTTTGGAGCATGATAATATTCAAATTCTTGACCTAGATAGGGGATATAGAAGTGCTCACTTTGTAAAAATTCATGAAGAAATTCACATTTTTTAATGCACTTTTGCATGTGTCATAATTCAAGGGTCTTATTTTTTGTACAGATACTGAACTCAGGGGCACTTAACCACTGAACCACATCCCCAGCCCTTTTGATATTTTATTTTGAGACAGGGTCTCATTAAGTTGCTGAAGCTGGCTTTGAACTTGTGATCCTCTTGCCTCAGCCTTCCAAGTTGCTGGGATTACAGGCCTGCAATACTGTGCCCAGCAAGTTCTATATTTTTATTTCTTTATAACTTTATTGGTACCACTGAGCTACATCTCCAGCCCTGCCTTTTACTTTGAGACAGTCTCACTAAGTTGTCAAGGCTGGCCTTGAATTTGCAATCCTCCTGCCTCAGTCTCCTAAGTATCTGGGATTACAGGCATGTGCCACCATGCCTAAGCCTAGTTAGTATTTACATTCATCCTAACAAGACAAGAACTTGCTTCCTCCATCTCCTCTACCTCATGTTGATAGTCTGAATTCATTAATTCTGGTTTACTGCAAATATATTTCCTTTTTTCCTCCCCGCCTCCCTACACATTAACTAAGATATCTGACTACTAAATTATCCCGCTAGCTTTCCTAATATCTCTGGACTTGTTTTCTTGTTGAATATTTTTCTCAAAAATTTTAATATGTATTTTTGAGTGGTAGATACTAATGCTTTTCTTAAGCCCTCGCATTTCAGAGACAAATTGCTATAAAACTTCAAGTCTTGTACTTTAAAAATATTACATTGTTCTCCTACTGCTTTGGGACTGAGAAGACTCAGGTCAATCTAATTCCTTTCTTTATACATTTGCTCTACGTAAAAGCACTAATATTTTTCTTACTATCTTTGATACTCTTAAATTTCAGTATGTGTCTAGATGTGGATATTTTCTCTTTCCACTGTGGCCCTTTCTATCTCTATTTAAACTTTTTCTTTTTCTAGGTGTCTTCTACTTCCTGAATGTTGGCACATGTCTTCTATGTCACTTAAATCACCTTTTGCATTTCCAAGTTACCTTTTTTTAAAAACAAAACCAAAAAAACTTCCTTCTAGGAGTTTTTTAGGTTGATTTTCCAACTCAACTCATTCTTCAACTGTATCTATTTTTATTCCATTCAATTTTGTTCTTAATTTTATGGTATCAAGAGAAACCAGAGTATGTGAGGTTGTTTTTCACTACTGGAGAATGAACTGAGGAAGCTCTGAGCTATATTCTCAACCCTTTTACTTTTTTTTTCTTGTATTGGGGATTAAACCAGGGACTCTTTACTTCAACTTTAATTTCCAGCATCCCCTTCCCCGCTTTTTTGAGACAAGGTCTTACTAAGTTGCTGCTGCTGCCCTCAAATTTGCAATATTCCTGCCTTAGTCTCCGGAGTAGCAAGATGTATGTCTCGAGAGTGTGTTTTGTAGCTGGGCACGGTGGCACAAGCCTGTAATCCCAGCATTTAGGGAGGCTGAGACAGGAGAATCGCTAGTTCAAAGCCAGCCTCAGCAACGGCGAGACACCAAGCAACTCAGTGAGACCCTGTCTCTACATAAAACACAAAATAGGGCCGGGGATGTGGCTCAGTGGTCGAGTGCCCCTGAGTTCAATGCCCAGTACCAAAAAAAAAAAAAAGTGTGTTTTTTGTTTTTGTACCAAGGATTGAACCCAGGGGTGCTTCACCACTGAACAGCACCCCCAGCCCTTTTTTATATTTTATTTTAAGCCAGGATCTTGCTGAGTTGCTTAGGGCCTCAACCAGTTGCCAAGGCTAGCTTTGAACTCGAGGTCCTCCGGTCTCAGCCTCTCAAGTTGCTGGGATTACAGGCACATGCCACCATGCCCAGCTACAGTACATGTTCTTGATTTTGTTATTATTATTTTTTGGTACCAAGGTTTGAACCCCCAGGGTGCTTTACCACTGCACCACATCCCCAGTACTTTTTACATTTATTTTGAGGCAGGGTCTCACTAAGCTGCTTAGCACCTCACTAAATTGCTGACGCTGGTCTTGATCTTGCCAGCCTCCTGCATTAGTCTCCTGAGCTGCTGGGATTATAGGCATGCACCACCACTCCCAGCCCTTTTAAATATGTGTCATTTTTTTATTCTTATATTACATTGGTAAATATTTTTAATGTTAATTACCTTCAATTTAGATTTTGCAGGTCTTATAAAACCCAATTTGTTTCCTTTTGAACCAGTACCATCTCGTAGTCATCACTCTGCTTTTACCTGGTGATAAGGGATTATAGTATGCACTGGAGAAGGACTGGTGACCAGCACAGTTATTTATGATGGATTTTAAAAGACAGGAAAACGGACAAGCTTGATTGTTGGTGGCTCCCCACCAACAATTAATTATTCCACTTTATTATGTACTGAGCAATGGTTTAGGCTGGGGCTTCCCTTTATGACATTCTTGGAGAAATGACAATGGGAAAATACACGGCCTAGAGTCTAGGGCCTAGATTGTAATCCACCAGTCCTGAGACTGGAGGGGGAGTCTGAAGAAGTAATTGTTCAAGCTAGTCAATCCTTATACCAGTTTTCTCCAAACTTTCAGTCCTTTTTGTGCTCTTAATTTTATCTGTGAGGATGCCTGCAGTGAGATATGGTTCACTGTGCCATTATGTGCTCTAAGAAAACAGGCCAAGGAATAGGCTACCCCTTAATGAACCTACTCATACCCATTTAGCCAGCCACACTCCCACCACAGAACACTTCAAAATAGCTCCCCATGTCCTCTAGGAGTTTTATCTCTTTTTGTTTTAATTATTATGTGAACAATTTTAAAAATATTCTAATCAAAATATAGCAGAACTTTACATGGCTTTATTATACATTACTGTTATCGAAAGCAAACTTTATACAAAAAGTTTTTATACACATAAAAAAATCCCTGGCTAGGTAAAGCCATTTGTGTATGTGTATACACACAGACATATACATATAGTATTTTACATCATTATAATTATACATATTTACAAATACACTATTTAAATTATTTTACAATTTACCAAAATGAAGAAAGGCAATTATAAAAACAAATAAAAAAATGAAAACATTAAACTAAATAGTTAAGTTTAAAATGCTACAAAACTTTTTAAAAATCGAGAAGTCATTTCTTTGAAATATCAAAACTAAGGTTTCAATGCTACATCATTGTGGCTTTCATTCTGATAATAAGTTCTCATGTTTAAAAATAAATATTCTGACCAATGACAGGGAAGCAAATCAGACTGAATAAGCTGAACATGTTGATTGAGATTAGAGTCAGTAAGCAATAACATGTAGACAATCATCTAGTAATCAAAACTGTGATAAAACCTCCTTCTAGTTCCCCATCTAAAACATGAGGAATTCAAAGCTTCTGTGTAGTATGAAATATCAATTAAAACTCCAAGGAATTCAGCAACTTATCTGTAATGCAAGAAAATGCTAAAGTTATGACTCTATTTTTTTGGTACAACCATTTTCATGTTTGAAATAGCTCTACTTGGAATATATTGTTAAAGAGCTAGCTTTTATAGAATCAGTTTGGTTACTATTGTTAAATCCTGATTTTGTTAAGAATTTAAGGAAACTGTAGTACTTGAGGGTTAAAATCAATTAAGAATCAGCTAGGAATGAAATAACTCACTACATTATTATTGTATAATCAAAAAACTCAGATATATTAAAAGATTTTAGATATATAAAATTTTAAAAGATTTTAGATTAATAATGGAACTTGGAAATTTCAAGCTAGTAAGTATCATTTCCACATTCGAGTTAATTAATGAATTTACATTCTCTGTATTTAGATAATATTAAGGTAAAACAAAAAAATCAGCTTCCTTTCTTGAATGCAACTGAAATCTTAAAAAGCACAGTGAATATGAAAAATAACCAAGCCATTAATGACTTACAGTATTTTTATAAAAGTTCTTTAAAATAAGCTTCTTCTCCAAATTCTCCATAATTCAATCTTACATTTGGAATGATACAAATAGAAATTTAACTTCACAGTAAACTACTACAAAATTGTCTGAAGATCTCACTAGCAAACCAGTTGCTTTGAGAAGATATGGAAATTAACAGGTTATCTGAAGACAATAATTCACAAGTGGACTAAAAAAGGATTAATAACTCAAAAAATACTTAAAATCCTTCAAACTATGTTCCATGTCCAAATATGTTTTCTATTTAGATTTAACTCAAATTTAAACATTAATGTTTGGCATTCAAATAATTCTGACTACAAATCAACTGAAAAACAGTGATATATTTAATATTGTTACAATTTTTCTTCCATAAAATCCAAAATTTTAAGCAATTTGCTGAGGTCTTAGAAAAACAAACAAAAAAACCCTGATAATTTTAAGTATTATTGCCTTAATAAAACTATACAATAATGACTTAAAGAAATTAAAGGCGCAGAGGTTTGTGTATAGTATTAATACCTTAATGTAGTAAATCCTGTCATCTATTTAGATGACAATGCACTTCATGTTCATGAACCTGTGTTTTTTATTTTAAGGAATCACATTCTTGATACAAAGATGCAAGATATATTAAATGACTGTGCAAAACTTCACTACTTATGAAACATACTGCTACTCACACATATTCTTTTACTTTTTTCGTCTATAAAACTTTATTAGTAATCATCAAATGCATTTTCCCCCTTAGACTCATCAGCACCAGAAAGTTGAGGAGAGATGCCATACTGATCTGAACTGCAGCAGGCGTCAATGAGTAGGCCTCTGCACATGAGGTGCCTGCAATCATCCTTCAATCTGAGACTGAAACAGGAACTCAAACGGATTGTCTCTCACCCACTACTCACATCTTCAATGACTAACAAGCCATTAACTGCAAAATGACAATGTCAAATATTTACTATACTCGTCTCCTGTAGTGTAAATGTTAACTACCTGCATTTTGACTTTTCAAAGAGCTTCATTAGCTGCTGGAATCTTTCTGAAACCTGAAAAATTAAAAGTGATTATAAATATCTCAACATTTTACCATCTTTGATGAATATTTTTGCAAAATATCTGAAGACAAAAAAAACTATACTCAATAAAGATATGAAATAATGTTTAGAAAAATGAAATATCTTCATAATAAAGGTCAATGTTTAACTTTTCAATATTAAATTTTATTAAACAAGCAAACACTACCAAATTAGCCTGATCAAATAAGTAAATGGTAAGAAACAGGGTAAAAAATGAGGATCATTTCAGCCATAATTCTTCTACAATCACCAAGTTTTTTGTTTTGTTTTTGGTACCATGGATTGAATCCAGGAGCGCTTAACCACTGAGCCACATCCCCAGCCCTTTTGATATTTTGAGACAGGGTCTTACTAAGTTGCTTAGAGCCTCACTAAGTTGCTGAGGCTGCCTGTGAATTTGCCATCCTCCCACTTCAGCCTGCCAAACTGCTGGGATTATAGGCGTGCACCACAGCACCTGTTACAACCACCAAGTTTAATAGTCTTACACAAAACCTCATTTTTAAGGTCAGCTACTAAAATCTACATATTTTGTTAAAAATTAAATCTACATATGTAGAGCAGTAATACTGGTGAACCAATAGAGATGTAAAAAATGAGTTGTTACCTGATTTGGATTTTTATTCAACTTGACAGCTAAATATGTAAATGTTTTCAGTGATGGCCCTCTTTTCTGACACTCCAATAAAATTTCCCGGTCATCATTTCTGAGGAGGAAAATTGTATTTAGCTTTTATACAATTCCACTGCCTTAATGTCCATGAACAGAAGTTGACATTTTAATCGAAACCCACGGGAAAAGGACCAGAATATTCACAATGGTTATCTCTGAAAAATAATTATAAATTCTTTTATTTTTTCCTTTTTGTGTTACTGGGTGGGGATTGAACCTGGTGGTGCTCTACCACTGAGCTACATCCTTAGTCCTTTTTAGCCTTCTGAGTCTTTAAAATTTGCATTTCTTAAAACGTTCTCATAAAACTCAAAAGTATACTCTATGAAAACTATTTGTAAAGTTCTAATTTAAGGAAAAAAATAAATTATCAAAGCTCCTAGGTTTTGTTTCATCTCTTTTACCATCTGTCATTCCTTCTTTCTAAAATGTGCTTATACTATTTCCTTCCTTCCAAATGAAAAAGATTTTTCTTTATAATTGAAAAAACAATGGAAATCTCTACCTAGATGGCTAATCTGCAACCCTCATTAAAAGTTATTACTACAGATTGTTCTACAGTATAGCCAGAATGTACCCTGGAATGTATCTTCAACTAACTGGTCACTTTTGAAATAGCTCATCATTTTTTCTTATTTTAATTAACTTATTATTTATTTATTTATTTACTGCAGTGCTGGGGATTGAACCCAGAGCCTTGTACATGCTAGGCAGACACTCTACCACTGAGTTATACTCCCCAACCCACTTTTCCTTATTTTAGGATGGGAAAAATCTGATGACATGACAGACTAGATTGTAACTTCTTAAAATTTTCTGGTGATTAATATGTCTCACAAAATCCTTACCTTGTCCACAAAACTATAATTTCTCCCTTCTTTTTAATAATATTCTTTGCAGAAAGGCTTGTAGAACTGTTGAATGCTACTGATGAATCCTTAGTCCTTGGGCTTGCCTTTAATGATGAGGGATCTGTATTCACTGCAGGAAATTTTTTCTTATTGGCTTTCTTTTGATGACCTTCACCATTTTCACCAGAATCTTGGCCAAGTTTGGTCTCCTTACCACTTAAGTCTGTTTCCTTTCTTTGTTTCTTCTGAGAATGATTTAGTACAGAAAAATTTTTTCTCTTCTTGTGAGCATTATCCAAAGTCCCAGGAAACTCTGAACCATCAGAAATTGATGTAGGCTTTGCTCTTAAATCATCCTTTTTTACTTCACACAAACCAGGAGATTCTGTGGTCAAATCTATATAGTTTTCTTCAACAATGCATTCCAAAGGCCTGCTTGCTATTTGCACTTTTTCTTCCTTACAGTTATCTTCATCTACACATATCACCTGACAACCCAAACCTTCAATAGCTAACTCAGGATGGTCACTTTCATTTTTACTCTCACTTGAAGCATCTTGTGTCAAATCAATAAATGCACCTATAGTATCAGGGTGTAAAGAATTATCCAATATTTGAGCATTTTGTTCTAAATTGCCTCCAGAACATTCCAACTGATTGATATTTAAAACTGTTACTTCTATGAATTCCCCCAAGTTTTTGGTCTCAGTGACTGGATCCTTTGTTAGGTCTATATATGTGTTTGGAAGATGATCCACTACGGAGTGTGGGATTTCGTCCACTGAAGGCAATTCTTCAATGCTTTCAGGCACTTTTGGTTCCCATACTTGATGCAACTTGAAACAATCACCAGTCACTTCATCACTACAACCCATTTTACCTGAAGCATCTTTAAGAAATTCATATATATCAGGAACCTGTGTTTGTATCATAGAGTCCTGTTCTTCATGAGTTGATTTACTGCTATCAACATTGTTGTTGGAATTTTCTAATTCCAACTCTGGAGACTTAAGAATTGTGTTCTGACCTGAAATACATTCTTTTTTTGCTGCTTCATCAGCTTTCTTTTCAATTCCTGGTAAAGATACCAATGAGTCATCAGTCACATTCTGTTTAAGACTAAGGGAGGTGGATGGTGCCGCACGCCGTATTTTCACAATGAAATGATCGTTGGATTTTTCCATTATGACAGCATGCATGGGTAGATTGGGATGGTACTGAAAGCCTGGAGCAACAGACCGGCTTGTCCATGATGAAGAACAACTTGATTTACTGCTTGAGTTATCAGACTCCAAAGCTAAGTGAATATCTTGCTCAGATGCATCCTCTTCCTCAAGTAAGGCATCTTCACTAAAATGTGCACTAATAACTTCCTCTGGAGTTGAACTAGACAAAACTTCAGGTTTTAAGAAACTGAGATGACCATCTGACTTCAAAGGTGATGGTACTGTTAAAGAGACTGCAAGATCTTCAAGGAGTATGGAAGAAATGCAGGACTTACTCTTTTCTGAACTACATACATTATCTTTACTTAAAGCTGTGTTAGTAGACACTTCAAACATACAACTTTCATCCAACACATCAGGATGAACTGGCAATGACAGCCCTGAAGACAGAGATGGACCTTTTTCAGATGATAATAATGACCAATTATCATCACTAATCATTTTAGGACATGGAGAAGCAACTCCAGAAACTAGCTCTTCTGTTGTACAAGTTGGTATAGATTCACACTTAAGACTCTCTAGAAGCTGTTTTTCTGGAGTCTTTAACTCCCACTCAGTTTTTTCAGTACAGTTAACACTGTTGTCTAAAAGATCAGAACCTTGCAACAAACTTTTAAATATTTCACCCATCTGTGCATCACTCACTAAATTAAAAGTTAGGCTGGATGCTTGCTGTTCAGTAAGAATCTCAAAACTGCGTTCTGGCTTTAAAACTGCACGCTGGGATGTCTGTGTATCCTCTATGGTGTTGCCCTCATTTTTCCCTGGCTTTGAGGTGCTTGGACAGTTTAGTTCCAAAGAGTGCTCAGCAGACTGAGAGTTTTTTATACTATCAAAGCACGTGTTAAAATTTCTTTTAATATCATGCTTCACTATGTTAAGATTGGAGTTATTTTGGACTTGATGTTTTTCCTCAGATTTCTTACTTCCCAGTAAAGACTTACAATTCACAGAGTCTTCTGGTTTGGGTAATTTTTCTCTCAGCATTTTTTTGTTGGAGTTATCCACATTTCTCTTCTGTGAATTTGAATACTGTCTTTTGTCTTTACATGTTTTTTCGGATTTTCCTTCATCACTATCACTTCCAAAGTGTATGGAATCACAAAACTTTACCAAGATTTTCTTAAGCTTTCCAAACAAATAATCAAGTTGTTCATCTACAAACTTCCACAATTTTTTTTTCATATCCGGTAGCTGCTGTTCAAATAAGCGATCAACTATGCCATTCTTCTTAACCTGTTTAAGTTTAGATTCTATAACATCACAGAGATTCTTCTGTAAAGTAGTCACTGACTTAGAGATCCTGGATAAGTCAAGGTGCTTAATTAGTGATGTAAAACTCAAAATTGCTGACTCGACAATTCTATGAAATTGTATCAATGAAAATTTTACTTTGAATTTCATATAATTTTTCCTCACGTGTTTTCTTATCATTCGCAACATATGCATAATCTCTCGGACAGAAGAGGGTGCAGCAATAATTGAAACTATCTTTTCCAAGCTGGAAGTACTCATTGTTTTATCTTTCCTCTCTGTTTTTGAAGATCTGTTAGATTCACTTGGTCTTTTATTCCATTTGCTGTTGGTCTGGTGGGTTTTTACAGATGTTTTCCTATGCTCTATATCCAAACGCATGGTATTTTTCCTCCTTCCTGGGCTAGTTTTTGTGTTCTGTACTTCAGAAGAAGCTCTAGGTTTGGCAGTTCTGTCTGTAATTTTTTGTGGCTTAGGGTTTTCACTGTCACTTATAATTTCTCCTTCTTCTAACTCATCTAAAGATGAATTCTTACAGGAAGATTCTTCTGTACATCTGTCAAATTTGAGAACTGGCTTTTGATTTTCCTTATTGAGATCAGACTGACTCTTAGAGGTACAATGAACAGAATTTGGTGGAATCACATCTGTGGAAGAGAAAAGTACATTAAAGTCACACAACCATTGAGTCTTAGTCGTTTTACAGTTTCATCTTAAATATAAAAAAAAAGGCAATTCATTATTTTAACAGTCTTCTTTTAAGCACAATGTTAACACCTAATATTCCTTTTCATGCTTTCTTTAGGTACTAGGGATTGAACCCAGTGGCACTTTACCACTGAAATACATCCTTGGCCTTTTTCACTTATTATAAGATAAAGTCTCACTAAGTTGCTGAGGCTGGCTTTGAACTTGTGATCCTCCTGCCTATGCTTCCCAACTTGCTGGGATTTCAGGCACAGGTCACTGCACCCAGCTATACTTACTCATTTCATTTGGCTTTTATTGTTTTAAAAAGAGCTTAGAAGAGGCTGGGACAGTAGCTTAGTAGTTAGAGTACATGCTTACTATGTGGTAAAGCCTGAAGTTCAATCACCAGCAATACAAAAACCAAAAACACCACAAAACTTCTCAGAAAGTATGTGACAAGTGCAGAGTTTGGGCAGCTGAAGATGATCTTTCCTTCATTTCAGCAGCATCACCTACTCTATGCACCTGATAATGATTTCTGAACTACAAAATTATATCTGAAGGCCGGGGTATAAATGCAGCTCAGTGGTAGAATGTGTGACTAGCATGCTCAAATCCCAGCATCAATAAATAAATTCACATACCTGAAAATGACTAAAGAGTATTTGAAACAATCTGTTCAACTGCTGTTTTTTGTATAAATTAAGAATTAAAGGAGCTAGGGACATAGCTCAGTGCAGAGTGTATGCCTATTAGCACATGTAAAGTCCTGGGTTTAATCTACAGTGCAATGAAAAAGAAAAAATTAGAATTATCTTCATTTAGACTAAAAGCTTAATGTACACTACTAGTTAACAAAGAGGTCTGAATACTGTTATTCTCATGTTATCAAAAAAGAAAAAGCAGGAGGTAGGGGTGGCAGGCACCATGTTCAACCATAAAAGGGGCAAGAATAAGCTCTTGCAACAGCCTAAGCAGCAGGCCAAGGAAACAGATGAGGAAAATAAGGATTACAAACAGAAACAAAAAGAGAAGCAGAAGAAACTCGAAAAGCTAAAAGCGAAGGCCGCAGGGAAGGGCCCCCTGGTCACAGGTGGAATTAAGAAATCTGGCAAAAAGTAAGCCATTTCTTGTGCCTGAAATGATGATGACCGTTGATTCCATTCCTATTTAAACATCAGGACCCCTGCTGTAACATCTTTTCCCATCTATAGCTAGAATGAAGTGTTATATTGAACTCTGTTGTAACTTTTTGTTTTTGGTACTGGAGATTGAACTCAGGACACTCGACCACTGAGCCATATTCCCAGCCCTATTTTTTGTGTTTTATGTAGAGACAGGGTCTCACTGAGTTGCTTAGCGCCTCGCCGTTGCTGAGGCTGGCTTTGAACTCGCAATTCTCTTGTCTCAGCCTAAGTGCTGGGATTACAGGCTTGCACCACCACGCCTGGCTAAGAATAAACTTTCATATAAAAAAAAAGCACCAACTTATCTTGCTTATGTAATTTATATTATCAAAAAGGATGAGTTGTAGAAGACAAGACATGTAAGCTATTACCTTTATGAATGTTATTATACAATGGAACATGAGATGGGCTTTCCATTCTAAGAACTTTTGTTATAGGTCTCACTGGACTATTCAGAGGACTGATGGCTTCTGGAATAGGTCTCAAGTGATTAAGGTCAATGCTCAAAACTGAATTCTCATCATCATGACATATTGAGTTCGTTTCCCCAATTTCCATCCTGTGGTCCATTAATTCAATCTGCTGAAGGGAAGATGCTAAAGCCTCTTTAGATAAGCAGGGCTCCAAGTGACAAGACTTACTTTCAACCAGAGGTATATCTACAAGAGAAGGCTCAAATTTGGGGTTATCCTGTTCTGAATGGACTACAGGTGAAATAACAGTTCCTTCAACTGAAGACACCTGTGTTTCACTGGTTTCATCCACTTTAGTTGAAGGAGTCTCTTTCATCTCCATATCCTCAGAAATACAAGAATTCAAACCATCTTGCCTTTTGGTACCCAATTCTAGGACAAAGTTTTGAGAAACATTTATTTGTAATACATCCATTATCACAGAGGATTCTGCCCTTGCACTGTCAACAGTCTCTCCCATTTCTCTTGATGGAAACAAGGATTCTGTTTGTTCCATTTGCACAGGTGTTGAGAAGGAAGTCTCTGTACAACAAATGGGCATTTCACAAGGCATAGTATTTTCAACAGGTTTAACCAACAAACTATTTTCTTCCAGTTTGCTTTCTGGAAAAATGATCCTGAATTCAGACACTGCTGGAAGAGCATCCTTTGGTTCTGGTAACTTTGATTTGTTTTCCTCTGTGATATGTTCACTGACAGGTACACATGTCACTGTTTCAGACTGTACAGAGGACTCTAGATCACATCCACCACTGGACTTGGCAGCATCTATTATTTTATGCTGATTATCCTGAGACACAGGGTGTTTTTTGGCAGGAGAAAGAGTTAAGTTCAATTTTTCCATAAAACTTAATTTTAAGTCTTTGTTTTTGGTTTCATTTGAACTATTTTCACCTTTCACTGCAAACTCTTTATTATCTGTTCCTTCAGAAACTTTGCTAATAGAGACTTCACCTTGATCATTTTTTGGCTCATTCTGTCTCTTTAAATCAGTAGTGGTTTTCTTAGTTTCTTTATCAGTCTGAAAATGTTCTGAAGGTGATTTTTTGTCACTTCTCATATGCCTATTCTCTTCTTTGTTTTCTCGTTCTCTTTTCCTCTTATCTTCAGTTCTGTGCCTTTCAGGTTTTAAAGGTGTATTTTCCCTATGGTGCATAGCATCAGCTTCCTTGGAGTCCATGTGTTTGTGCGTTCTACTGCTTGAAAGAGAAGATGAACATCTCCCATCTTGAAAACTATGACTGTTAACCCACCTGTCTCTTTTACAATCCTCCCATCCTCTTCTCTCTTCTGGATGGTATTTACTGGAATTATGAGAAGATTTGATTTCATTCTTAGAATGGGGAGGTGGTGCTCGTTCAGATCTTCTCCAATAATCTTGTTCCTTTCCTGCTGATTTAAGTTTGGGATCAACTTTTCTTTCTTCTTTGTCCTGTGATTTAAGTTCTTTTCTATTTGTATTTTGTGACCTTTCACTTTGTCTATCTAGTCTTTTGTCATTTTGAGATTCAACTCGAGTGTGTGATCTTTCTCTGGAGGTCTCCTTCTCCCAAGAAGAGCTGCTGCGTTCATTCCTGTGATCTGAATCTGTGTTACTTTTGAAATTTGAATTTTTGTTCTCAGTCTTTTGTTCACCTTTACCAGGTTTCTCAGGACGTCCTTGTAGCCTTGGACTAGTTTCTGTATTCCTTGGTTCACCATCACCACAGCTTAAATCTTTTCGTGTTCTATCAGTTCCTCTACTATACTGGCTGTGTCTAGTATCTTTTCTCCCTCTTCTGTTATCCTCACTTGAGCTACCTTCACCAACCTGATAATGGGAACGTGACCAGACGCCATTGGTGCAGTGCTTCTCAATGGATGTAGACAAATGTGAAGTGTTCTTTTTTTCAGAATGTGAATTTCCTTCCTTTTCTAGGTTTGGCAGTGGAGTATTATGATGTGCATCTTTAGACACATCATTTTTAACTCTATGATCAGTCTTTGAACAATAATCCAAATGAGGAGATCTGGATCTAAGATCTTTTGTTTTAACTGCATCTGACGTCCTCGGAGTTTTATGATTATTTCGAAAATGTGGAAACTCAGACAATCTATTGAGAAAAAGAAATTAACAACAAAAAAGGAAAGTTAGCTGAAACTTAAATAATCTTCCAAATGTTATTCACATGTGACACACTTTTAGAATTAGGAGCCTACAAAATGGCAAAATGAATTGCATGTTGTAAAAAAGAGTGACTGGGGTTGGACATGTAGCTCAGTAGTAGAGCACTCACCTAGCATGAGGGAGGCTCTGGGTTTGATTCTCAGCACCACAGAAAAAAAGAAAAGTGAATGATTAAGAATTTACTTGTTTTGGCTGGGTATATAGCATGTGCAAGGTCCTAGGTTTAATCCTCAGCATCAGAAAAAAAAAAAGGATTTATCAGCTTCCAACTGAATTAGCCAGCTTTCAAACAAGGACCTCTCTCTCTTTTCTCTCTCTCCTCCATCCCTTCCTCTCCCTATCTCTCTCCTATTTTCTTTTACTTCAAAGGCACTATCCATCCCAGTCACTTACCAATCTCTCTTAGGGTTCCTTGCCACAGGTGCACAATCCCCAAACTAACCAGTAGTTCACTTCTTATATAATAAGTAATCTATTCTTTCCCCTCATTCACTCTAGTCTGACTGAAACTGAAGAGAAACTAGAAAAGGAAAACAGAAGGAAAGCTAGAAAACAGACATGATCAAAGTAAACTTTACAGAATTTTCTAACCTAGTTGTCTATTTTGAACACTATTCCATAGTAAGACACAACATCAACAGCCATCTTAAAATGGTTCATACTATGGAAAAATAAAAAGAAATATAGCATTGTGATTCTTTTTTTTTTTTTTTTTTTTTTTTTTTTTTTTTTTTTTTTTTTTTTTTTTTTTTGGTACTAGAGATTGAACTCAGGGGCACTCAATCACTGAGCCACATCCCCAGCCCTATTTTTGTGTTTTTTATGTAGAGACAGGGTCTCACTGAGTTGCTTAGCGCCTCGCCGTTGTTGAGGCTGGCTTTGAACTCGCGATTCTCCTGTCTCAGGCTCCCTAAGTGCTGGGATTACAGGCTTGCGCCACTTTTGTGATTCTTTTCTTAGGAGAATAACATGTATTGACAATTAAAAATAAATCTAAGTATTAAGGTTTATATTAGTGTTTCAGAACACTTGTAATTTTTCTAGCAATAAAATAAAGATAGCTCAAATTTATCTTCTTTAACTTCTGTAAGGGTGACTCTTCAAAACTCACATTTAGGCTAGGTGTGGTGTTGCATACCTGTCATCCCAACTACTAATGAGGCTAAGGCAAGAGGATGATAAACTCAGGTCAGACTTGGCAACTTAGCAAGAACTTGTCTCAAAAAAATGAAGAAGAGGGCTGGGGTTGTGGCTCAGTGGTAGAGCACTTGCCTCCCATGTGTGAGGCACTGGGTTCGATCCTTGGCACCACATAAAATAAATAAATAAAGGTATTGTGTCCATCTACAACTAAAATATATATATATATTTAAAAAAAAACATGAAGACGACTGGTGATGGGGCTGAATGGTAGAATGACATTGGGTTCAAAGTCTAGTAATGCAAAAAAAATAAAAAATGGTGGGGGTTGGAGGTGGTAAATTTTGCCACAGTATGATGTCCAGATTTATGCTTCAGAAGATATCCTATGGCTATAATATCAAGAAGAGGCAATCCAGAGGCTAGAGAGAGTAAAAAGAGATGCACAAATACCAGCAGAAAGATTACTACCAGTTCAAATGGGAATAGAATGGCAAAAACAACTGTAGAAACAAAAGAAAAAGAGATTTGCAAGATCAAAAAGTCATAAACATCAACAGAATGTGGTATCAATCTGGATTGCAGGAATGATCAAGACTTGAGTGTCAATGACAACTCCTATGCAGAATGACTATGTGTCCCAGCTTGCCGAGCAATCTTGGTATATAATCACTGGCAGCTAGCTATTCCTTCTACTCTCACAAGTATTCTAGTATAGATAATAAATTAAATGGTCACACAATTCCCAAGTCTCTGGTTTACACTAATCAAATAAATGACAGGACAATCCACTGAGCTAGGGAATAGTGAAAAAGTTTTAATGATAAATCCTTTTTGGATGAGGTCATTTAAAAAATATTTAAAAAGACATTTATGTGCAGATATGAAGCAGGTATATACATATAAATAAAACTGATCTAGAATGGGTGAGATTGTCTTATTAAGAAAATACCAAGCTGGGCACGGTGGCACAAGCCTGTAATCCCAGCACTTAGGGAGGCTGAGACAGGAGAATCACGAGTTCAAAGGCAGCCTCACCAACAGCGAGGTACTAAGCGACTCAGTGAGACCCTGTCTCTACATAAAAAAACGCAAAATAGGGCTGGGGATGTGGCTCAGTGGTCAAGTGCCCCTGAGTTCAATTTCCAGTACCAAAAAAAAAAAGAAAAGAAGAAAATACCAATAAAGCCGGGCACAGTGGTGCATGCCTATAATCCCAGCAACTTGGGAGGCTAAGGAGGCCAGCCTCAGCAACCTAGTGAGGTCCCAAGTAACCCATCTCAAAATAAAAAATAAAAAAAGGGATGGAGATGTAGCTCAGTGGTAAAACACCCCTGGATTCAATCTGCAGTACCAAAAAAAAGAAAATAGAGAAAGAAAAGGACATAGGCTTGAGCTCTGAGGAACTCAAACCTACAACTAATTATAGGAAGAAAACTTACTAAAACCAAAATGAGAGACTATTTCAAGAAAGAAGGTGGGTCAACTATGTCAAACAATGTACAAAAGGGCAAGTTAAATGGAAGTGAAAACTATTTGATGGATTTAGTGGCGGTCACTGTCCACCAAAAAGACAGCTACTTTGGTAAACCAACGGAGGCAGAAGTCAGAGTGCACTGGGTTCAAGAGTGAGGAAATGGAAACAGCAAGTTTAGACAACTTTTTGACATTTGGCTATGAAAGGGAGGAAAGGTACAAACTTTTCTGCAGCAGAGATTGTCCCCAAATAAAGAAAAGAGAGTGAGCAAAAGAGAAAACTCACTTGAGAGAGAAAAGAATACTGCTAGGGACTGAACCCAGGACCTCATGCATGTGCTCTACCACTGAGCTACCCCACCCCAAATCCCTGCTCTCTCAATATTTTAGTAATTTGGTATGGACCTAGAAGGACCCATCACATATACAAAATCTTCTCAAGGACAAAGAGTATTAGAATAAGATCCCAGGTGTTTTAGAAAATGGAATATACTCATGGAGGTATGTGGCACTGTTCTATAATGATACATGTACATCATTATGACAATAAACCATTTAATACATTAGTTACTACTCTCACTAAATACAATAAAATACATATTTTCATTTTCCTACTGAAAGTACAAACTATTCTGCATATCAATACCCACATAAACATCTACATCTCTTAATTATACCTTTGGTGAAGATTATTTATTTCTTCATCTTTGCGGTTTATTTCCACTCTGGCAGTTTTGATAAGTGCTGAAATATTCTTCTTAAGAGACTGGTTTTCATTCTTTAAGCTGAAGTTCTAAAATATATATTAGTAAAATATATTAATAAAGTACATATCTACAGGATTATTAATAGTACACTTATATTAGTTAGCAACTATTGAATGCTAACCATGCCAGTAATGACATTTTATCTTATGTAATTCTCAAAAAAAAAAGCCCTGTGAGAATTACTAAATTACTATAATTCTTATTATACAGTCAGAGAACTTCAGAGTCAGAGAAGATACCTGGCAACAGAAAAGGCTCACTTACAACAGGGTTCAAAATATAAAAGCAATAAACATCAGGAAGAAATTTTTCTGCATGGATCACTCTCATGAAAATCAAAAACAAAATCTGCTAAGAATTTTATTATATTTAACAAGTGAAGTTAAACCTGAAACTATGAATTAGTTTTTAGATGAACAAAGAACAAAATCTAGAGTTGACTGGTTCTTTCAGGGGAAAAGAAACAGAAAAGAAATAATTTTACTGAAAAGTAAAATAAGAATAGGACATCAAATTCTTAATTTTTTACAGCACAACCACAAAATGGGTCATTTTGGCAAAAACTATGAAGGCATCATCATCATTTTTCCACAAAAACCATTCTAAATCTTTGATCTTAAAAACCATATTGTTTCAAACCACCAATCATTTCTATAAATGTTATAATTTAT
Organism: Geosciurus inauris; assembly: GCA_004024805.1. Lineage (NCBI taxonomy): Eukaryota > Metazoa > Chordata > Mammalia > Rodentia > Sciuridae > Geosciurus > Geosciurus inauris. The sequence goes on from PVHX01000036.1 coordinate 26,271, forward strand.
TAATTGGTCTAACAGATTTTTTAAAATATATTTTTAGTTGTAGATGGACACAATGTCTTTATTTTATTGCTTTGTATGTGGTGCTGAGGATCGAGCCCAGGGCCTCACGCATGCAAGGCAAGCGCTCTACCACTGAGCTACAATCCCAACCCCAATAGATTTTTTTATGTTGATGTGATTTTAACAATTCAAGCAGCTTTCCTTTACCAATATCATCAAATCAAGAAATAATGCCATCAGTAGAGTGAGACAGGCATTATTACCCTATATACACAAATGATTATACTACTGGAATGACTGTACCACGTACAGCCAGAGGAACGAGAAGTTGTGCTCCATTTGTGTGAATAGGTCAAAATGCATTCTACTGTAAAATAAATATATAAATTCATTAATTAAAACAAAAAAAAGAAATAATGCCAAGGGCATTATTATGTGTGGCTCAGTAATACAGCATGTGCTTAGCATGTGCTAGGCCCTGGGTTCAATCTCCAGCAGAAAGAGAAAATAAACCTTTATGAATGGCCAACACATCAATTTCTGTTTATAACAACAACAAAGTAGGGCTGCGGTGTATCTCACTAGTAGAGTGTTTGCCCAGCATGATGAGGCCCTGGGTTTGATCCCCAGTACCAACAAAAACACAACCCTAGCTTCTTTATATAAAGTACCAACATTTGAGCATAATTTCTATTTGTAACAACAGTAACAACAAAAAACACTTTTTTCCAAAGAAACTGGGTCTCATTGTGTTTCCCAGTCTGACCCTGAAGTGGGTTTGAATGATCCTCTTGCCTCAGCCTCCTTAGCAGCTAGAACTGCAGAAACGATGCAATTCTGGCCAAGCTGGAAATTTTAAGTTCTTTTTAAAATTTTCTGGTCCTGGGGACTGAACCAAGGTATTTTAAAGTTTTGATTCAAAAAGTTAACAAGACAAATAAAATATTCATTATAATCCTACCTGTGTCTGTATTTCCTTAAACTTTTTCATTAGCTCTTTCATCTGCAGCTGACATTTTCCATATTCTACCTGCAACTGTAAAATATAAAAAGATTAATTTAAGCATCATACTAAAGTATTTTCTTAGCTTAAATGACATTTCAAAATATTTAAAATTTTGCAAACCAACCCACAAAGAGGACTATGTCTACTAAAAAGTACTTAATAAGGGCTGGGGGATTGTAGCTCAGTGGTAGAGTGCTTGCCTAGCATGTATGAGGCACTGGGTTCAATTCTCAGCAACACACATAAATGAATAAAATGAAGGTCCATCAACAACTAAAAAAAAAAGTATTTAATAAGATACTAGTTCTTAAAAGTTTGGTCTACCAATAATTAATTTTTTTTAAGTTTCACATTCAACCTTCAAATCTTAAACTTCAAATATGGTAGAAATTTCTCTCATTTAAGTCTCAGGACATGTTATACAATACACAATATAACAGTACAAATCATGAAAAAATTAAAATGTTATATTACACTGATAGCTCGCTACTTAAGTAAGGTTTTCTTTATTGAGACATTCAAATTTAGCCAAGCCAAACTGTCACTAAATTTAGACAAGTATTCAGAAAGCATTCCTTTAATAAAAGCAGGTCTGAAGGCAGAAACTGACCTAAATATTCTTTTTTTTTGTACTGGGGATTGAACTGAGGGGCACTCAACCACTAAGCCACATCCTCAGTCCTATTTTGTATATTATTTAGAGACAGTGTCTTACTAAGCTGCTTAGTGCCTCACTTTTGCCGAGGCTGGCTTTGAACTCTCAATCCTCCTGCCTCAGCCTCCTGAGCCACTGGGATTACAGGCATGAGCCACCATTCCCAGCCTTAAATACTCCTTTAACCTAGGAATTAATTCCTAAACACAAAATATTTGATCAATAGTAAGTTGCTGCCTGCTTTTTGGGAGCTACAAGAGTAAATAAGTGGGGCTGGGGTTGTGGTGCAGTGGTAGCGTGCTCGCCTAGCATGCGTGAGGCACTGGGTTCGACTCTCAGCACCACGTAAAAATAAAATAAAGATATTCTGTCTGCCCACAACTAAAAAATAAATATTTAAAAAAAAAAAAAAGAGTAAATAAGTGTCTTTAACAATTGTGGCAACTCATACATCATTGTACGTTGCCTCTTTTGCAGTTCCTTCTTCAGTCAGGATCTCTTCATATAAATCCAAACAATTTCTGGATGGCACACAGGATTTGGAAGTGCTGTCTAGAACAAACAAAAACCCTTACGTTAAAATATTTATTAGGCTTTTTGATGTTGTGGCTACTTCTCTATATTTCTCCCTCTCCTATATTTAATCCAAAGCTATAATGATTTTACAGATAACAGCTGGAATATTGATTTACCTAAAATCAAGTGTGATAATCATTTGTTCAAAACACTGAGAGATCCAATATGGAAAAGTTTCTAATTTAGGTAGGTCCTAGACTCCCTGCATATCATTCTTACTGATACATTTGAAAATATTTATTACCTTTTCAAATATTCTAACTTCTTGCAACCAGTGATAGGAATAAGCAATAACATGTATAGACAACAGTACCAGTGGCATTTCAAGAGTAAAAAATACAAGGTTCATTTAAAGCTGAGCCCTGACTGATTGATAAAACTGTATGCTAATTTGCTTTACTGATCAAGGTTTGAGCCATGAGAAAATTACCTGAGTGTAATCATTTCAAAGAATGGGCAAATTTAAGAACTGTTAAGTTACTAGGAATTGTTAACAAAAAAATAAAACATAACAAAATGAGACTATTTCATGAAATTTACGTACCAGAGACAGCACTGTCCAACCCAGCATATATGTCCAATGAGCCTTCATCATTATTTTTAAGAGGAGAAGCTGCAAGAACAACAAAGACTAGTTAAAACTGACTTATAGACTTAAGTTTTTTCCCATTACTACTGTGGAAGACCAGGAAAAGAGTTTTTTATTTTGCTCCAAAAAAGACAAGCTTTTCTACATACTTTTAAACAGGAAGATTTCAGCATGGAGATTTGTAACTTTACTTCAGATTTCAAAAATTTCCTTTCAAATATATACTAATGACAAAGTTTTATTTCAGTAATAGTAAGAGTGGTTTCTATCACACGGATTCTTCTGCAGATAACAACTGTAAATGCTAAATAAAATGTTAAAAGGTATCTAAAGAGTCAAAGAACAGTCCAAAGCAAGCAAAAACTGAGAATGCACAAGACCCTAGATTTCCAGTACTACAGAGGTTGGGGGAGAAGGACAGACAATATCTGAAAGAAGACTGTCTGAGTTCCTCATCTTCCCTTTATTACTGCTTTTTGTTGAAGGACAGGTCCAGCTTGCTCTAGTTAGAGGTACACTAAGCGTAAAAAAAAAAAAATCAGATGGAAACCCGTAGTCTTTCTTTTTTTTTTTCTGTTACCAGGGATTGAACCCAGGGGTGCTTAAGTACTAAGCCACATCCCTAGCCTGTTTTATTTTTTATTTTGAGACAAGGTCTTACTAAGTTGCCTAGGGCCTCGTTATTTTGCTAAGGCTGGCTTTGAATTTGCAATCCTCCTGCCTCAGCCTCCAGAGCAGCTGGGATTACAGGTGTACGCCACTACACCCAGCTGAAACCTATAGTCCTAATGGCTTGAGGAACCGAAGAAAGACTACTGAGTTGACAACACCAATTAGAAAGCAAGAGGGGAAATCCCGAGAGCAAGGAGGGATACTCCAAATTCTGCCCCAAATATATGTGTGACCTCCACAAAGGGTAGAACTCCAAAAAGTTAGCTAAAGTTAAACTATCTGAACAGAGATTTCAGTTGCTATCCACCATAAGGGAGACAAAAGTTTAAGTTCAGCTACATTAAATATGCTAAAATTAAGAACAGCAATACTTTAGAGTAATATAACAGAACCCAGTGTCTATACCATATCATTCATGTCACAAATACCATCTAAAATTACTACAAAGAAAAATCTCAGCAGAGAAACAGAAACAAAAATAACGAAATAAAAAATCTAAAACTGGTAACTGCATATTAAAAAAAAATCACTGGATGTACTTTGCAAAAGAACCAGTGAACTAGGTGAATCAATAGAAATTACCCAATCAGTAGAAAGAGAGTAAAAGAGAAAAGGGGAAAGAGCAAATCTTAGTGATCTGTAGGATATCATATAATGTTTAATTGGAATCATATGTTTATCTGGAGTCCAGAACAAAGTGGAGAATGAGGGGAAAATGATACACTGGGATGCTAAAGTATGCTGGATGGACTAGCAAGATAAATGATTAAATAATTGAGTAAATATAGAAGTCTAATTTTTCCTCTTAATTTCTCTTAGTTCCTAATTCACTAAGATGCATAGGACCATTTAAAGTAAAAATTATAGCACTGCATTGTGAGGCTTATGAATACTATAAAATAAAGAGCAAGACAGAGGATAAATCAAACTATAAATATAAGATTTTACATTTTATGTGAAAAGGTACAATTCTAATAAATAGAATAGACAATGTTAGAGATGTATCATATAATCCCTTGAAAACCACTGAAAATAATGCAAAGAAGTGTAACGAAAAAGACCATATATAAATTCAAATGGAATTTAAAAATATACTCAAAGTAGAGTGCATACTGGAACTGTCACTATTTTTTTAAATGTATGGGTTAGGAATGTAACTCAGTGGTAGAGTATTTGCCAGCATGCACAAGACCTTGGGTTCAATCACTAGCACTGCAAAAAGGAGGAGGAAAAAAAAAAAGAAATAGTAGTATAAGCAAGAACAGGGACCTGAGAGTAATACACAGAAATGAAAAGAGCTGTATCAAGCAAGTGAGATTAACCATGTAGTCTTGTCCTTCAAAATTTTAATGAGGTAGTAGTGGTGATAAAATTTATTGATTTTGTAGTGCTGGGGATTGAACACAGGACCTCATGCATGCTAGGCAAGCATTCTATCACTGAGCCATATCCCCAGCCCAGATGTGATAATATTTAACCATTTGTGAATCCAGATGAAAGATAAAGATGTTTGTTATATTATACTTACAGTTTTTCTGTTGAAACTATATCAGCAAAAATAATCAAGTTACACTGAACAACATTACTCATACTGGTTATGATGGCCATATTTGATGTGAGCCCTTCCATATCTATGAATAATAAATTTTTTATGGTGTAAGGAATTGAACCTATCATTGGCATGATATGCAAGTGTTCTATCATAAGCTACACTCCTACCCCTACGAATATTTTTAAAAACATTTAAGTAAAAGTAGAATCTTACCAAACATAGAACTGTCTTTTCACTATATAATCATAATTCTCATCAATAATATGTATCAATATTCTAAAAACAAATGTAATGCAGTCACAGCATAACTATAAGTAAAAAAATTAAATAATAATATTATATCAGGATTTGGAAGTTTATCTTCTGCATATTATCTAACATTTTTATTTAGTGCTGGAGATACAGCTCAGTGGCAGAGCACTTATATAGCACATATGTAAGGCCTTGGGTTTTATTCCTAGCACCGCCAAAAAAACAAAACAAAACAAAAAACAACACAAAGAAACTTTCTAACAGCTTATTTTACTACCAGGACTTCATTTTCTCTTGTTCAAACTAATCATTCATTATGATTGTTGAATTTTCCCTTGAAAAACACTAAACAAGGATAAATGCACTTACTGAAAATATTAACTACAAGAATAATGAATACTTATTTTGGGTGTCAATAGCAGTTATTATCATTCAAACTGGCAAAAACTGCTAACTTGATTACATTTAGAAGCTAGAAAGGACATAAGAAGATGATTGGTTGGGTATTGTGGTGCAAACCTGTAGTCCCAGCAGTTCAGGAGGCTGAGGCAGGAGGATAACTCAAGCCTTAAAGAACTTAGTTAAGTCTAGCTTGAAGAACACAGCAAGACCCCATTTCAGAAAAAAAGAAAAAACAGAGTTGGGAATACAGGATACAGCTCAGTGTTACAGTGCTCAGTACTATGTGCAAAGCCTTGGCTCCTTGGCACCATAAAAACAAAACAGAAAAAGGTTCATATTTACTAAGCACTCCTTATGATCCAGGCATTTTACTGTATTAATTTACTTAGGTGCAGGAAGAAAAGGATGATAATGGCAGTTTCCCATGAAGATAAGTAAATGATTTTGTAATTTAAAAAGTAAATGAGGCTGAGGTATTGCTCAGTTATAGTATGTGTGCTTAGGATGCATAAGACCCTGATTCAATAGCCAGCACCAAAAAATTTTAAGAATAAGTAAATGAAAAGTCAGTCAATTTAGAAAGACAATTTAAAGTAACCTTACCAGAAAAGACATCAAATAAACTTGTTCCACCACCATTGTCATCATCTGCTGCCATGATCCTATTTCCTTTTGAGAGTTGCCATCTAAAGTATTAAATATAAAGATTTTCCACTGTTAAAATCAACCTCACAATTCAGAAAAAAAACCTAGCTTCAAGTCAAAAAGCAGCTTTTATATTTGGAAATACTAGTAAGTTTATTCTCTAACATACTAAAAAACACTCATGATAATCAAAAATATGCCTAGCCAGGAGAAGTGGCACACACCTGTGGATCCTACCTATATGGGAGGCTGTGGCAGGAGGATTGCCAGTTCGAGGCCAGCCACTAAACTTAGTTGAGACCCTGTCCAAAACAAAAAATAAAAAGGGCTGAGGATGTAGCTCAGTGGTAAAGCACCCCTGAGTTCAAAAGGACACTGTCTGGGCAAAAGTCAAAACTACAAAAAGAAACTTTTAAAAGTGTTAATAAGGTTAAACCATGCACAAAGTAAATGATATTAAGTTTATAAAACATATCAAAATACACTAACACATCCAGGGCCTTGGGTTTAGTCTCCAACAATGCAGGAAAAACACCCTAAAATACGAATTTAATTTTCGAACTAAAATAAGAACCATTATTACCAAACACATGCACACATTAATATTAACAAGAAGGGTTGGAAACATAGCTTAGTTGTAGAATGCTTGCCTAGCGTATGTGATGCCCTGGGCTCAATCCATAGCATCACAAAAACAATACACATATACGCACTTGCACACAATCTCTTAGATCCAAAGCTAAAAAATGGGCAAAAAAAACATTAAAAAGTTTGTGTGTGTGTGTGGGGGGGGGCTTTAGAACCAAAAGACATTTAACTTCAATAATAATGAAGGTAATGTAAATTAAGACAATGAATTACCATATACAGAAAAGCAGTGGTGTGGTCAGGCCTGACTACTTGACTTACAAAAGCCTTAGGCTTCAGTCTAGAAATTTGGATTTCATGAGGGTTTCTACTATTTCCAGAACTGACAAAAAGTGGCTTACTGTATCTAAACTATTCACACAAACAATATGGTTTATGCTAAATACCTGTTTTCCTTCTAGAAGTCTAAAACTTTGATAAGTGCCAGGCAGGCGCATTTCATATGACCAGCCCCCAATACAAATCCTTCATAAAGGTCAAGGTAACACCCTTTAACCAATCCACTATATAAGGAGATAGCAAAAAGACATCATCTTTAAGCAATCAGGCCCTCATCAGAGATCAAGTCGTATCTTGGACTTTTCAGCCTCCACAACTGTGATTCGTAAATGTTGTTTATAAGACAATCAATGTATGGCATTTTGTTATAGCAGCCCGATCAAACTAAGACAAATAAGGCCTGATCAAACTAAGACAAATCACAAGTACACAGAAATATGATTTTTAACAAACTGAATGCAGCCACGTAACTACCACTCAGATCAAGAAACAGATCATTTTCAGCACCCTAGAAGCCCTCCTCAAGTCCCCTTATAGCCACTATTCATTCCCAAACGTTCAAAGAACAAAAGCATAGATGTTACTGGTAACTTGCTTTGTAGAAGTAGTACATGCATGTCTATGGAGGAGTAGAGAATATCTGTGAGGATGTGTACAAATTCTAAATGAGAACACCATTAGCAAAACTTTGAAAGAAAGCTTGATTAGGATAAATATGTAGAATTATAAATAAAATAGCTTGGTTGGAATGTTCCTCAGGTAGAACAAGACTAGGAGACAGATGGTCAAATTCATTAATGTCAAACAGAAGATACTAAGCATCAGAACACATCTGGGCTTAATCTTTGAGAGGACAGGAGCACTGAAGGGAGAATCTGTTCTTCACATTGTCCAGCTTCTAGAAGCTGACTGCATTTCTTTGCTGGTGGCTTCTTCCTCCACCTTCAAAATCAACAGCGTCCCATCTTCTTTCCTTTTCAATCCCAGCTTCTCATAGTCACATTTTCTTTCTGCTTCTATCATTCCATTGACTTTCCTAGCTCCTGCCCTTCTGAGTCTTTCTTGTGTGAGCACACTGGGACCACCTGAATTATCCAGAATACACTCCCCACTTCAAAATCCTTAATTACATCTGCAAAGTCTCTTGCCATTTAAGATAAAATATTCACAAGTACCCAGGATTAGGAAATGGGCATCAATGTGTTCCAGGCCCTCACTGTAGCTATCTAATTATCTCCCTACTCCAAATACATGTTACAAACAACTATTGGATTAATTCTCGTAAAGCAATACTGCCCATATCACCATCTGCTCAAAGTTTCTCCATTACTTCCCATTACCTAGTGAATAAAGTCCATACTTCCTTACTTTGATATACACTGATGCCTATGTTTCTAGTCCCATCATTCACTATCCCAGTTTCCAAAAATCCATATTACGTCCAATTAAATTTTACAATAATGACTATTTACAAAGGATTTACATTGTATTAGGTATTTACGTAATAAAAGATGATATAAAAGCATACAGGAGGGTGTTTTAAAAGTATACAGGACAGCCGGGGCGGGGCAGCACAGGCCTGTAATCTCTACACTTTGGGAGGCTGAGACTGGAGAATGGCAAGCTCAAAGCCAGCCTTAGGGAAACCCTGTCTCTAAATAAAACACAAAATAGGGCTGGGGATGTGGCTCAGTTGTCGAGTACCCCTAACTTCCACCCCAGTAACAAAAATAAATAAATACACAGGACAGTATTATATACTACACAATTAGTATGAGCCAGGTACTGACCCAAATGCTGTAAATACATTATTGACTTGCCTTAAATCCTCCTTAATGTCATATAAGGCCCATATTATTCCTTTTCTCATTTTACAGATTTGGAAACAGACACAAACTATTAAGAAATTTGCCCAAGGCAAACAGCTGATAAGTGTTTGGAATTAGACCCCAGGCCTGTCTCTAAAGCCAGATGACCAAAATCAAGTATACATAACACAAATACATATATATGTGTGTGTGTATTCATATACGTGTGTATAGACACATAAAAGGACATCATCTCTTGTGGTATAATGTCAGGAAATGCGAGGAAAAATAATTTGGGGGAAGGAAGTGGATAAGAGAATTCTTGTCCTAGTAGCCTCTGTCCCCCTTCTAAGAGGCGTTGTAGGAGATGGGGGATGGGCCTTAAGAACTGGCGAAAGTTTTGGTTCTGGTGCTGTGAATAACATAGATCAGGGGCAAGTCAAAAAGTCAAAAGAGTCAAAGTCAAATTGATCCTGAAACACAAATGCTGAGATTCCTCGAATTCTACATTCATATCATAGTTACTGTGTGTCAGGGGTGGTTTTAGATGCTGTACAGACCAAGATAAATAACTTCACTTGGTATAACAGTTTCGGAAACAACCAACATAAGTGATTACCTGACAGTGGAAAAACCATTTTTCCAGAGAATCCCACCCGAAAGCTTTTAAGTGTGTGTACCAAAGCCAGATTGGATGGGGGGGAGGGGCGCGAAGAGTGGTCAAAAGAGAAATTCCTCCCTGCGTTCGCTCCCAACCCCCTCCCGGACCCTCTCCTGGGACCATCCAGGGACAGCAGGGTGACGCGGTGTGGGAGCCTAGAAGCTGCACCAGGGGGCTAGGGGAACGTGGCTACCTGCGGTCCCCAGACGTAAGGCGCGGCCCTTACTCCAAACACTTAGTCGTTTTAAATGGGATTCCTCCGACTCTGTATCTGCCCGGGCGCAGCCAGTCTCGCTTTGGAGACTACCGCACCATAGTGCCTCTTCCTTGCAGCCTGGCTCAAAGCGGGTCCCCAGGGCAACTTACCCGCCCTGCCTGGCCCAAGGCAGCCCGGGTTCCCTTCTGGACGCCGAGTTCTCTTTGGCATCTCCACCAATACCAACACACAATCAGGACGCGGAGGCGGGACGGAGGGCTTAGAACCAATCAGATCAGACGCAAAGCACGTTCCGGCGCACACAACTAGTTCCCGCCTTTAGAAAGGGAAAAAAAACACGGTTGGCGCCAAACTCCTGTAATCTTCTGTGGCTCTTAAGGGAAAGGGGCGGGGCATAAGGTGGCGTGGACCTGGGCGGCGCGGAGCGGGGCTTCACTACGGAAGGGGCGGGACCTGAGCGGAAGCAACAAAGGATCAGTGGGGCTCTGTAATGAAAGGGAAAGTGAGTGCGCTGAAGGCTTGGTCAGTTATTGAGTCCTATATTCTATAAATTCTATTGATAGTCAACTGCTAGATGTAATGCTTGGCCCTGGCTCAATAACGATGAATAAATTTGTTCCAGATGCTTTCCTAATGGTAGGCATTTTAACACAGGGGAACGTGGAAGAGGCGATACGAGTTTAGCCAGGTTGGAGAAAGTTTTTAGAAGGCAAAGAACCTACCGAATTGCCTTTTATGACCCAGAACCAGAGATGCTAGTAGGTCTAGCTTCAGGAATGCCGCCTACAAAGCCGCTTTCCTCTGCTACTTCATCTCCAATCTCCTGATCTTGATCCTTACCCGTTTCCTCTTCTACGTTTTAGTCATAACAATGGTCATATCAACTTACTACATGTATTTAAGTTTTCGAAAAGTCCCCCATTTTAGAAAAGGTGCAGTTTTCCTAGGCTTTCCCTACTCAGTTTCGCTTTGGAAGAGAAGCTAGATGGACAGATATTCCAAGTATGAGAGCCTGGTAAGGAATACAATGTGCAGGACAACCACAAAACGTCCACTGTTGGTAGAGCTGAATGGGAGGTGAGGGGTTGGAGGTGTAGCTCGGTGATAGAACACATGCTAAGCATGTTGGAGTCGTGTGTTCAATCCCATCACCAAAAAAATAAAAAGAAAAGAAAAGAAAGAAAATTAAGTTGGAGAGCCAATGTGGTGGCCTGCATCTATCGTCCCAGCTACTCCAGGCCAGGTAGAGCAATATAGATCCAGTCACTTGAAAAGAAAGGGGGGGGGGGGGAAGCCAGGTGTGGAGGTAAATGCCTGTAATCCCAGCTATGCAGGAGCTTCCAGCTGGAGAATTGCAAGGTCAAGGCCAACCTGGGCTAGAGCTACATCCCCATCTCAAAACAAAATACACACACACACACAAAGGTAGAGCACATGATTAGTATTTGCCGTGGCCCTGGGTTCGAAACCCAGTACCAAAAAAAGTGAGATGTGAGGCTGAGCAGGGAGGCAGGAATCAGATATTGAAAGACCATACACACCAAGTTAATGTCAAATAGCTTGGAGTTTACTTTTAAATGTTTTTTTCTTTTTTTACATGGCCTCACTGGGGACAGAACCCAGGACATAGAATGGTCTATCACTGAGCTGTTTCCAGTCCCATTTTAACCTCTTAACTTTTGAACCATTAAATAGTTCCACACATATTCAAAGGTTGACTTAAATCAGAAAAACTGCTAAAATGGAAAGTAAATTGAACATTTTAAACTATGTAAATTTTAGAAAGAAATATAACTATTATAGGACTGTGGCTTTTTGGGAAACTGAGGCAATGTGAAGGCCTCCCTTCACACTGATTCTTGCAATCAAGTCATAAAGATTTCAGACACGTCCCTCAGAGTAACAAATGAGTTTATTAGAAGGAATGGGAAAAAGGAAAAGAGGGCATTCTCAAGGCACAGAGGATACTTTAAGAGAGAAGAGGGACAGCATGTCTCTCCTGCCCTTCAGTTTAATTGTGCTGTCCCGGGGAAGTCTCCAGAGAATTCCACCTAGGTTCACCTCATGACTTTTGACTAATAGCAGGATGATGTCAGACTTTTGAGTCCCCACTTCCATGACAACTCTAGATCACTTTGGCCCATTCTACCAATTCTAATTAGAACCTGTTCTTACAGATTTTATGATTAGGGAGAATTATCCTTATCTCCCTGAGTTCCAGATTCTGGTTGGCTAAGGGTCAAAAGCTCCCCACCCGCCTTCAGGGTAGCTTGTGTTCTTATTGGCATTTTGGGGACTGCATTTCTGCAGATAACAGGGAGTTTGCTGAGGAATGTAACATATCCTGTGGATGTAAGCCAGGCAAGGATGCAGGTAAATTACTTTTTAAGAGTGACAGCATGCCGGGCACAGTGGTGCACACCTGTGATCCTAGCACTTTGGGAGGCTGAGACAGGAGAATCGCGAGTTCAAAGCCAGCCTCAACAAAGGTGAGGCACTAAGTACCTCAGTGAGACCCTGTCTGTAAATAAAAACCAAAATAGGGCTGGGGATGTGGTTCAGTGGTCGAGAACCCCTGGGTTCAATTCCTGGTTACCCCCTCCCAAAAAAAGTGAAAGCACATGTGGGTCAGCGCAGTGGGCCCAGTTTATAGAATTATTCCCTTAACCTCGTATTACCACCACTCATATCTGTCTGTCCCCTATCATAACTACACAGAGAAAAAAAATTCAATTAACATTTTATCAAAATGTTCTGACTACAGAATTCATTGGGTTTATCTCATGGACAAAAACAGTGAGAGTGGTGGCATACACCTTTAATCCCAGCTATTTGGAAGGCTGAGACAGAAGGATTAAAAATTCAAGGCTAGCCCAGGAACTTAGTGAAACTATCTCAAAATAAAGAAGAACTGGAGATGTAACTTAGTGGTAGAGCTCTTTCCTAGACTGTTCAATGCTCTGGGTTTAATTCCCAGCACTGCAACTGATAATAATAAAAAAAGACAGCAAACACGTTTTAATTTTCATCAAGTAAGTTTTGTGGTGTGTAGTGATATGAATTTAGTAATTCTGAAATTATATTGTGCACATTGTAAAATTGAGAACTGAAGAAATATATTGATTATTTGGGGAACCAGTGTTCTCATTGTGGGAAAAGATAATACAAACAAGGAATTAAGGAAGGAAAGTATAAGTTCTGTGGTATTAACTTAGAACAAGTATCAATATGAAATTATAATTTGAATATGTCTAGAGAGGAAAAATTTTCTTTACCCTCTCAGGTTGAAGGCCTGTGGGCTCCCAACTTAAACTAACAAAAGATTGATTAATAAGACAAAAGGCACACAATTTTTATTAATACTTATATACATGGAAGTTCATAGAAAAGAAGTGAAACTAAAAGAAACAATTAGACTAGGAGCAGGGCATATATACTCTTTAAAAAAGGAAAGATGGTTTGGGGTTGTAGGTCTGTGTTAGAGTGCTTTCCTAGCATGTGGAAGGCCCTGGGTTCAGTCCCCAGCACCACAAAAATTACAGTAAGATAAGAATAAAAAAAAAAAAGAAAGAAAGATGGTTTGAGCTTCAAGGGATGACCAGTTTTGGGCATGAGTAGGAAATATATTGGGGAAAATAAAAGCTATTTTGGAAAGGTCTGTTTATGCAAAGTCATTGCAAGAGACTGAAGGTTTATGTTCCCCCACGCCACCACCAACATCACCCTGCCCCCAGTGCATATATTGAATGTAATATTATTTGGAGGTGGCCCTTTTAAGAGGTAATTAATTAGAGTTAAATGAGAGAGCTTCAGGAAAAGTCTAGATTTTAGATTGTAAGAACAGAAACTAGACATTAGGGATAAGGTATAACTCAGTGGTAAAGCGCATGCCTATCAGATTATGGTGGATTCATGGATTAAAATAATGTGAGGTGACAAGCAACAATAACTATAGCTGACAACATTCTCCTGAGTGACCAGAAAAAAGAAAAAGTATAAAATGGACAATTCTTTGACCATTGTTTGGTACAGTCTCATTTCCAAATCGTGTAATCTTAGAGAATTTTTAAGGACAAAAATTAGAATGTTCTTTTATATATATAAAAAATTAGATTAGGTCATGAGGTGGGGACCCCCATGATGGAATTAATGATCTTATAAAAGAGAGAGAAAACAAGATCTCTCTTTCTCTTGGGCATGTGAGGATTCAGCAAGAAGACCATGCTAACCCATTGGCACCTAAACCTTGGACTTCCCAGCCTCCACAGCCATGAGAAACAAAATGTTGTTTCAGTTACCCAGTCCATAGTATTCTGTTATGGCAGCACAAATTCAGACATTCATTTTGATACTGACTCCCCATCTCTTAATGGCCAGAGTTGCTCTTCACTCCCTATATGAGTGATGGGGAAGAACTTTCCTCAAAGGGAAATTTATGCCCTACCTTCAGGTGGATAAAAGGTGAGCAGAGGAATATTTTTGCATCTGTTGATTCTCAGTTGCCTTTAGCAAAAAAAAAAAGGGGGGGGGAGTGTTGTTGTGGAGGACAAACCCAGGGTCTCATGCCTGCGAGGCAAGTTCTCTACCAGTGAGATACATCTCTAGCCCCTAGCTCACAATAATCTTTATACCAAAGTGTCATATTTGAGGATGGAATGTTCTGATCCCCTTCAAATACATGTGTGTATTTTACATATGCATGTATGCACACATGCATGTGGGTGGGTATTTCTTTGCTCTGTTCACTTACAGAGCCAAGAATCAGCAACACTCTAATAATAATGAGCATTCTTAATATCTAGATTACAAGAAACTTTGGAAATATAGATGATACAGGGGTAGGGCATAGGAGAGGATTAATCTTGGAATGCTTGATTGTATCAGATAATAAGAAAGTGTTCAAAATATACTGGGTACTAGCCCAAGTGTTCATGGATGAGCCTAGAGAAGGGAACCTTCTGAGACTACTTACAAAATAAGTAAATGAATTGGTACTATTTTTACTGAGACAGGGTCTTGCTATCTTGCCCAGGCTGCCCCTAAGTACCTGAGTGCAAACACTCTTCCTGCCTCAGCTTCCTAGGTGAGTAGCTGGGAGTATAGACATGTGCCTCCATGTACCAGCTTGAATTGGTCCATCTCTCTATGGAAAAATACATAGCTTTTAACAGGTTCTCAAAAGTAGTTAATAATCCAAACAAAAAAGTCTACAGGCTTGCCAGGACACATGTGCTACTATACTCTCTTGTCTTACATCTTTCAGACCTGCATCAGCTAGATTTTTAAATAAAAAGTGTCTACTTGTTGATGAATTACTGCTGTGTGTCTTTATGCCTGGGTAGGTCAGATAACTCCTAATTCATCCTGGACATCTCACTTCACTAGTCACTTTATGCCTGGGTAGGTCAGATAACTCCTAATTCATCCTGGACATCTCACTTCACTAGTCACTTCATGTTCCACGGTCAGACATTTGGTCTTTAACAAGGCTTACATAGTTTTGCTGAAAAACAGCAAATGATTCTTTTACTGAGGGGTTTTGGAGATTATATAACGCATTTATTAGCTAGTCTCTTAGTATCATCTAATTTGCTGGGATTTTGCACCATTGCTTACTCTTTCACTGCAGCTGGAATTGGTTAGAGAGCTTTTTCTCTTTCTGCTTCCCAGTAAAAACTCACAGCCTCACAATTTGCTCATTAAGTGAGCTAGAGTAGACATCAAATGACCTCCACAATTAAAAAAGGCTTATTGAGCATTGTGTTTCTATTGTTTTGTTGTATGGTTGTGGTGGTGGTAGTAGTTGTAATGCAAGGGACAGCAATTTATCTTTCGCTCTGGAAGTATTAAGCCTCCAGTAACAAATTATGTTTTGAAATCCATTTCCTGGGGAGACAAGCAATCAATTGTGAGAAGTGATATACCAGTGTTTTGAATGAGTTGGACAACATAGAAGAAGTCGTATACAATCTGGTACTGAAGGATGCCAAAGCAGAGAAGAATTGAGGAAGGCACAAATGCATTAGCTAATGGATAAATTATTTTAAAACTTAATTAAAAAATTTATCTCTATAATACATTCTTGTAGTTAAACTTTTTTCAAAAAAACACTAATTAAAAAGTTTTGCTCCTATCCCTAGCTTTGTCCACCCTGTTAGGGCAAGCTCTTATATTAATTTCTTACATGTCTTTTCAGTATTATTTTCCCAGGGCCTCATGAATACTAGGCAAGTGCTGTACCACTGAACTACATCTCCAGCCCAGTATGTATTTATTTCTTTAAAATATTTTAAATTGTTAGTATTATTTTAGCATATATTAATTTTACAAATTAATGGGGTTCACTGTGGTATTTCCTTATGTGCATGAATCATGAATTGATTATGTCCAATCACCCTTCTTCTATCTTCTCCTTAACACCCCTTTCCCCCTAATCTCTACCCCTAATCCATTCAAGCACACTTTCCAGTCCCTAGTAATCCCTCTTCTACTTTCTGGTTTTGGGGTGGTTTTTTTTCCCTTTTTCTTTTAGTTTCCACATGAGAGGAAATATGAGATACTTGTGTTTCTATGTTAGGCTTGTTTTGATTAACACCATGTTCTCCAATTTCACTCATTTTCCTATAAATGATAAGATTTCCTTCTTCGTTGTGGCTGAATAATACTCCATTGTGTACAACCAAAAAAGGATGGTTAGACACTGTGAAGAAGGTGACAGTGCCTTACCTGTATGCATATTGTCATCCATCCTTGTGTTCCATTCTCGTCAAGGGAGTGTTAATACTCTCTCCTTTCATACAATACCTTTATGCAAATAAAAATATGTAATCTTATTTCTTTTTTTACACAAAAGGTAGCACACTCTTTCCAGTAAGTAACTTTCTATTTTCATTTAAGGATGTGTCTTGGAGAATGTTTCATATCAGTACATTTTCTTATTCTTTTAAATAGCTGAAAATATGCCATTGTATGGATGTACCATGAGTATTTATCAAGTTCCCAATTGATGGACCCTTTGGTGTTCTCTTCTTTTGCAAATGTGAAAAATGTTATAATGAGTCACTTTGTACGTATCACTTCATCATGTGCAGGCTTATTGATATAATAAATTCATTAAAAGTCAATTTAGTAGCTTAAATTATGTTAGTGAGCAACCCTAGGTTTGGGGAGGGACTAGCTAAAGACAGGAGAAAGAAATGCTTTGTTTACTAAGTAGTGATATCCCCTAAATATGATTAGTCAACTCTGCATTTTCACACTCTTTAAATCTGTAAGATTGACGTTGTTCTAGAGTGTTTTGACAAGTGAGAGGTGAGCTTTAATTTCATGCTCCTTAGAACCTCTTTTGAAAAAAATCTAGAAAGTAAATAGTGATATAATTTAAAGATGAATTTATTACTTTAATATTAATAATAGCGATATTTAAAGACTTATTTTATGAAATAAGTGATTTCATCTTCCCAGAAATGCTGATATTGAAGTCAAATGTATTTTCTCAACCCTGATAGCATTTAAGTATAAAAGATCTTTGAGGATTCTTCATTTGTCAAATTCACTCTATTTTTTAAATCTTTGCGCTTTGTCCCTGATGCAAAGGTTATATGCTATGAAATTATAAAATCATTCTGTGTTAAATGGATCATTCATTTAACTTCACTTTGCTACATCACATATTTTCCTGGTATCTTTGGCCACTTTATAGTCTCTGAACTTTCTTTTCTTTATTTTTAAATGTAAGGAAAGAACAAAATGATGGAAATAGAGAGGAGAGATGGCTCAACAGTAAAACAGATTTATTTTGGACAAAACTGAGGGAGATATAAAGGGCCTAAGTAGCAAGAGAAAGATGACAAGTGAGAAAGTCAGGGGCAGGGCCAGACAAGAGGGGCATGGAGAGGGTCTTCCAATGAGGTCAAATTCCTGTTTGACAAAAGTGTTTATGGACACACACAGGAGACCCAGTCAGATAGACACTTCCATACTTGTGTTCCAAAGTGGAGGATCCAATAGAAAAATTAAAATAGATATGTGGACAAGGGGTGTGCATCCATAGATAATAATCAAGGCAGCCAGAAAGGTACTAGGAGACAACTTGTTTTAGCTGGAGGCAGCGTCTTGTAGGAAATTTTTTTCCATTATTTTTTTATTTAAGTGCCAAATGTGTCTTTTTAGATATACATGACAGTAGAGTATTTTTTGACATATTATGCAGACATGGAGTATAACCTATTCTAATTATGATCCCATTCTTGGGTTGTAGGACAATTTTAACAGAAGTTTGGTGGGTGGCCATGGTGGGCTTTGAGGTATCCCACACTGTGGTTGATAACTCAGGTAGAAGCAATGATGTTAAGAGGGAAGGAAAAGCTTCTGGTCCATATAAGAGGACAAAGGAGGCAGCAGAATATGGGGAACCACGGTGGGAGGTAAAATGGAGGACTTGAATTTGGTTAGGATGTACCAGTTAAGGATAGGAGCTTGGCATCCAAGCATTTCAGTCAGGCAGCCAAAAACAAACAAACAAACAAAACATGAGTCTAGGGTTTTAATGTGGGATGGTGGGATAATTCTCCAAGGTCCCTATTTCTATTTGCCTACAGATAATGTATCTCCTGCCTCAATCTCACCTCCGAGGGAGGCCTTGACTATTGTCAGGCAAAAGGGGAAGTGACTGCTCTGGTTTCTTAAAGCTGATGGTGGGCGTTAGCTGTGGCAGCAAAGGAAGCCCTCCAGAGGGCCAGTCAAAGGAGAAACTAATTCAAATTAAAAGCCAGAAATAAAATGACAGGGAATAAAAATCATTTTTCAATAATAACATTAAATATAAAGGCCTAAACTCATCAATCAAAAGACATAGATTGGAGGACTGGATTGAAAATCAAGACCCAACAATATGCTGTGTCCAAGACACTCACCTCATAGGCAAAGATATCCACAGACCGTAGGTAAAAGGATGGCAAAAAACAAACCATTCACATGGAACTCGCAAACACGCAGGGGTTTCTATCCTCATATCTGATAAAGTGAACTTTAAAACAAATTTAATTAGAAGGGACAAAGAAGGCCATTTTATACTACTTAAAGGAAATATACATCAAGAAGACATAACAATCTTGAATATTTGTGCTCTAAACAATGGAGCCCACATACATAAATGTACATAAAACAAACCCTTCATAATCTCAAAACTCAAATAGATAACAACACAATAATACTGGGTGACTTCAACACACCTCTCTCACCAATCAATAGATCTTCAAATCAAAAACTAAATAAAGAAGCCATAGAACTAAGAAACACAATTAATAAGTTAGACTTAACAGACATATATATATATAATGTTTCATCCATCAATGAATGAATACACTTTCTTTTCAGCAGCACATGGAACATCCTCTAAAATAGACCACACCTTATTCCACAAAGCAACTCTTAGCAAAGACTAAAAAAATTAGAAATAATACCTGTGAATTCTATCAGAACATAATGGAATGAAATTAAAGATTAATGGCCAGGCTTGGTGGCTCATGCCTGTAATCCCGGTGGCTTGAGAGGCTGAGACAAGATAATCATGATTTCAAAGCCAGTCTCAGCAATGGTGAGGCGTTAAGCAACTCAGTGAGACCCTGTCTCTAAAATAAGAAAAAGGGCTAGGGATATGGCTGAGTGGTCAAGTGCCCCTGTGTTCAATCCCTGGTACCAAAAAAAAAGAAAAAAGAAAAAGAAGAAAGAAAGAAAGAGAGAGAGAGAGAGAGAGAGAGAGAGAGAGAGAGAGAGAGAGAGAAGAGAAAGAAAGAAAGAAAAAGAAAGAAAGAAGTTAATGATAAAATGTACACTTATGTCAATTCTCCTACAAGTAAATAATACTGGGAGTTTATATAGAAAGATAGAAAGGGTTACAAAAGACACTACCAGAGTCATAAGTATGTTCTAAGTCAGATTGAGACCTACAAATTTTCCTATTTTTCATTGGTGTGATTATCTAGTTCTAATATTTATCCTTCAGATTGATCTAAAAGATGTAATGTAGCACATAAAAGCCCTGACTTTGCCAAAAGAGTCCTAAATGACACAACTAAAGGGCTCCTTCAGCTAACACAGAGGTTACAGAAATCAGATTGCAGCATCCCACAGCTCAAGGGGACACCTGTGCCAGTATAAAAATTAAATGTGTGCTTTTGGCAACCCTGCTCATGTTTCTAAAGACTTGAATGGCCTCCATTTACAAATAAATGACATGTCAGATCACACTCTAAGCTCTAATAAGTTAACTGTCTTCATGGTCTTCAGAAGCTGGCTGAATCAATGATTTTTTATGCTAATTATTTGAGGAAAATAATGCCCTGAGTTCAAACCCTGGTGCAAAACAAACAAACAAACTAAAAACCAAAATAATGACTTGTGGATACTAACCCCAAACAAGGGAGGATAAGGAGGGGAATAATAGAAATCCATTGGACTAGACAAAGGGAAATGAAGGGAACGGAGTGGGGAGAGGAATAGGAAAGACAGTAGAATTAATGGAACATAAATTTCCAATCCTTATATTTGTATACATGACCAGGGTAACTCCACATCATGTATGACCACAAGAGTGGGGACCTAAATAGAATAAGTTATATTTTATGTATAACTTTCTGCCAAAATACATTCTACTATCTTGTATAAATAAAACAAACAAACTCTAGTGAGTTGGATGACTCACTAGAGTTGCAGGGCTCTTAGAAGGTCCTGTTGTTCCCTGGGTCCTAGCTGACCTTAGAGGGCAAGGACCAAAATGTTGTCTGCTTTTTCTCTGATCTTTTACTTCCTTGAATTTCGTCTCCAAGTTTTTTATTTTAACCGTCCAACAGGCCAGTTTCACTGTTTTTAAAGTGGGAGTAATGGGTTATACTTTAAAGTCTATAATTTTACAGGAACCTCTTTTGTTTAATTAAGGCAATATCAGTACTGGAAATTAGTATTATATCCTACCTGTCCTGTAGGTGATGGCTTGTCTTAGTTCAGATTTTTCTGTTAGAAGTAGTACTTCTACAAAACATTAACAGACAACAGTTATAAAGTTTTGCAAAATGAAATTAATGAGAAACAGTGTTGATGATCAGAAATAAACTTAAAATAAGGAAAGGAAAGCTGCTGTTTTGAGCACGAGAGGCAAAAATCTCTGGGTGATGTCCCCAGTTGAGAATGCAGACATTTAGATTCCCTGAACTAGAAGAGATAAGTGGTAGTTTACTGTAATTAAGTGAAATAGAACTTATGGGTTTTTTTCCTGCAGGATGAGGGGGAATATAGAAGAAAAGATGTCATGTGAAGGTCTAATTTTGAAGCTAGGTGAGCTTTAAGTCTTGGTAATCTCCCCAAAAGGGTCCCTCTTTAAGAGGTGGACACCAGGGATAGACTTGGGGTCTTGGGTCCCAGAAAGTGTTTGAAACCCAGAGGTCCCTAAAATCTCTAGGCACTTGAAAGAGAGAAGATGAAAGAACTGAGAGTCAATGGGACGTATAGAGTAGTTGAGAGTAGCCTAAGCACAGGCGTGCATGTAGAAGAGGCATTTTTGCAAAGGAGAGACAGCTCAATTCATGTTCTGGGGATTAATGAGTTACCTGTTTCCCAAAGACCTTGGGTCAGACTAAGACTTCATCTCAGGATCCAAGATTCATCAGTGAGGACACCCACTACCATCAGGCCAAATCAGTCAGAAACAGAAAGTCACTGGTGGTTAATAATTGGTACCCCTGAGGACTGTCAGGGTTAGATTCAGGACATAAGACCTCTGTGCAGCACCAGGGAGTCATCCCAGTCTTCTGCCTTCAATTGTCTCAAGCCTTCCTCTGTCTCATGCATCATTTTTTCCCACAGAAACTGAAGCAAGTCAGGAACAACATTCCCAATGCCTAAGCAAAAGGGTAGCAATTTCACCTGCCCAGGAAACCTGTCACTTGAGTCTTAAGACCAGCAGCTGTGCTAGTGACTTTTAACTGGCTGACGGTGCATGTTTTTTAATGGAAGTTTGTCCACTAAGAAAGAGCACAGAAAAATGACAGCTCCATTGTACATATTACTCACTCTTCCATAGATCCCAAGCAAGCACCACTCCTCCCCTGTCCCCTGAAATGTAACACAGAAAGGTAGGTGGGTGGGTTCTTTTTCTTGCAATTCAAGGAATGAAATTCATGGACACAGGGTCAGGCAGAGCAAAGTAACAGGATGTATTAGAATGATAGAAAGAAAGCAGAGCTCCTGAAGAGGTATGGGTTCCATGAAAGGGATGCCTTGAGGGTTTCTTTTTTCTTATTATTGAGGAGAAGAATGCGAAAATTTGAGCAGTTTTTGCAGAGAGAAGGTCTGGTGTGGGGGTACCAGGCCTGGAGCAGAGGCCTGGACATACAGAACCTTGGACCATTTTCCATTACAATGGAGAAAGTTTTCAAGATCTCCGAGAAATTGGAAATCAAATGTGCCATTTTCAGGCCAGTGACTATTATTGTCCAGCTTGTATTGGGGCCAGGTAATATTACAGAACACCAGTTTTCTGGGGAAGGCACCCTAAGAGGATGTCTTATGGAGGCTTTGGTGAGGTTTGGCCCATTCTGGACAAAAGGATTGAGGAGAGCCCCCAAGGGCCCTGACAGAGAGAACAGCCAAATCCAGGGACATCCCCACAAGAATGTGGTTTCTCTGAGTGTTCCAGGAATGACCAATGGAATGACAGGCAATCAAGGGAAGTGAAAGCAAGTCATTGCCACCCAGTGGTGGCAGGGTTTTCTCTTACTCAGCCCTGAGATTTGTCAGAAGAACAGCATCTACAGAGAGAGAAACTGTGGCAGGGACTCCAGGAATCCAGAGGAGTCAGAGGGCATCACTAACCCAATAGGTGATGGTCTGTGGTAGATGCAAAGTCCAGCAATGTGACTTACTGGAGTCACCAGAGGGAGAGGAGAGAGAATGAGAGAGAAAAAGAAAGAGACACTGGGTGGAGGACAAGGAAGGCCTGGAGGGGCTGCCCATGGTGAGAATCTTGAACACTAGTCCTGGGTTTTGGCACCAAAATATAAGGAAAGAACCTAATGACAGAAATAGAGAGGAGAGGCAGCTCAACAGTAACATGGGTTTATGCAGGACAAATCTGCAGAGAGGGACCCAGTGGAGACTGAAACCTGTGACCATCTTCTGCTTACAGCCTAGGATCCATACAGAGGCATGAGGGAGGGAGGGATTTTTGCAGTTAGGTCATAGCTGCAGGATTGTCAGGAAAGAGTCCTTTTGGTTGTCACCTCTATTCTTTGAGGTGATAACTATTCCAGGTTGAACCAGGTGCTTTTCAGGATTTCAGTCCCAGATAACAATTTTCTTTCTTTGCAATTGTCTATGGTTTAGGTCAAGCTGAGTCAGTGACTGTGAGGTGACTCTTGTTCTAAGATAGAGGACATGTTTGAAAATGGTGTTGTTTGTGTCAAGGTTTCCTAACAGTAAATACACAGAATGTTCTAGAAGAAGATTTTAAACTGAGTTTTTCAGTTGAGTTCTGGGTTAGAGAAAGTAGGAAAATATGGTTGGTAAGTCTTGGGCCCTCCACCCTGTCTGGCTTCAACCAGAGTGACTGTTTTTATGTGTTTTATAAATTGGAACTCCTAACACCATTGCTTAAATTAAGATTCTCCTGCTAAAAGTTTTTGAAAATCATCAGTTTGATCATTAAGATTTCTGCAGTTTTTTTTTTCTATAATTAATATTGTCATTATTATTTTGTAAGGAAACATCTTATATCTGAATATTTTCAAATTCTCTGGTAGGAATCTGATAGGTTAGCCCAGCTCCTACAGTTCCTTCTGGAGTCTCTTATTTTGTCATTGTCGCTTCCTCTGAATCTCATTGCTAGTGAACAATCTGACACTAGTGAGCTTTCCAGAGATCACATTTCCCTCCTGCTATTTCCACCCTCTGTTGTGCTTACTTTCTCTTTGTTTTGTCAGCTTTCATAATCCTAAATATTTGACAGCTGCACCTAAAACCTACAACCTCTTTTACCCACGGGGAATTTATATCACCAGGTGTAAATGAAGTGGCATGGTAAACATTGGTGTGTTGTTGTTGTTGTTGTAGTTGTTGTTTTGTTATGCTAGGAATTGAACCCAGGGCCTCACACATGCTAGCACCCTCTCTGCCACTGAACTTTTAGCACAAAAGCAGTGGAGCTGGTGGAATTCTCACCTTGCATGCATCTTTTTGTATCTTTTGCCTTTCTTTATCTTTACATGGTTTTTACCTCTAACCTTTCTGTTCCTGGCTGTTTGTATGTTGGGTCTATTGGCAATATAAATTTTGGTAGAGTGAGAATAGGAAATTTGAAAGAAAATCTTGTTCTCTATGTCAGTAGCTTTGAGCCATCAGTTTCTATCTCCTGCTTCACTCCTCTTCCTTCCCAGAAGCAGTGCAATGCCACTTTTACCTTATCAGGACATTATTTATTGCTGTAAGGTTATGAGAGTGTCACCCACTTTGGGCCTCTGCCTTTAAGGTATTCACTCACTTGCTGAAAGTCTTCAAGAATGAAGTGATCAGATTTACCTGTGGGAGATTAAAAATTTAATGAAACTTTATGTTTCATAATGAGACTTTCTGTCTCATAATAAAATTTTTACTTAATTAAAAATTAGATGTATACTTTTGTTTTTTTTCTAGTTTAAACATTCATTTCCTTGAGTAGGTAATACATTAACTATACAGAAGATCCTGTGTAAAAGTATTCATCTCACCTCTTCCTCAGTAACCCAGTTACCTTCCCTCAAGAATGCTAATATTAGTAGTTTCTGGTATATCTTTCCAAGTTATTCTGTGCATTAATGTATAATTTTAATGTTTTGACTCCAATAACATGTATTAAGTATATTAAATTCATTACTTTTTAAGTAAATTTAATAGTTCAATATTGAGGGCTTTCTTGAACAGTGTACCCAATACTATACAAATACACATCTTAATGTGGTAAAAGGGTACACTCATACATTGTTGGTGGGACTGTGATTTAGTTCAATCACTCTGAAAAGCAGTATGGAGATTCCTCAGAAACCTAGGAATATGGAACCACCATTTGACCCATTTATCTCATTCCTCAGTATATATCCAAAGGAGTTAAAATCAGCATACTAAAGAGATGCAGCCACATCCATGTTTATAGCAGCATAATTCACAATAGTTAAACTATGGGGCTGGGGTTATGGCGCAGTGGTAGCGTGCTCGCCTAGCACACATGAGGCACTGGGTTCGATCCTCAGCACCACATAAAAATAAAATAAAGATATTCTGTCTACTTACAACAAAAAAATTTAAAAAAAAAACTATGGAACAAACCAAGGTGTCCTTTAACAGATGAATGGATAAAGAAAATGTGATATATACCACATACACAATGGAATATTAAGAATAAAGAAGAATGACTTTATGAATAAGCCAGTCCCCCCAAACCAAAGGTGAATGTTTTCTCTGATATGTGGATGCTAATCCATAATAAGGAGGGTGTGGAGAATATAAGTTCAGTGGATTAGACAAAGGGGAATGAAAGGAAGGGAGGGAGAATAGGAATAGGAAAGACAGTGGAATGAATCTGACATAACTTTCCAATGTACATATATATGAATACACTACAGTGAACCTCACCAGTGTGTACATCCACAAACCTGGGATCCTAATTAGAATAAGATATATTCCATACTTGTATAAATATATCAGAATATGTTCTAATGGCGTGTATAACTAATAGAACCAATACGAAATTTAAAAAAAACACACATCTGTGTGTGTGTGTGTGTGTGTGTGTGTGTGTGTGCGTGCATGCATGTGTACAGGGATTGAACTCAGGGGCACTCAACCATTGAGCCACATCCTCAGCCCTATTTTGTATTTTATTTAGAGACAGGGTCTCACTAAGTTGCTTAGTGCTCTGCTATTGCTGAGGCTGGCTTTGAACTCATGATTCTCCTGCCTCAGCCTCCCGAGCCACTGGGATTATAGACGTGTGCCACCACACCCTGCCAAATATACATCCTAATACATAATCTTTTCACTTCTAGTTAATTCTGATAATCAACTTGTATTTGAGGCTAGAGTAAGTTTAACCTTTTTACCTGTCTACTTTCCATTATCATCTTTTCTTTAAAATTAAGTGTTCAAAAATAGAATAGGTAGATGATACAAACTGTCAGCAATTTTTGAAATTTCATATTGTATATGGAAAAGAAAAAACTTAGAAATGTGATGAGGAGCTGAGAATTGAAGCCATCATTGGGTTCTAGTGATGCCCTTGCCCTTGCTGTTAACTCTTGTAGGATGACAGTAAGATTATGTACTTGTGATGTGACTAGTGGAAGATGCTACAGGTTGGGAATTAGGAGAACTAATCTCTATCCACACTTGGCAAATAATTTGATCTTTCTGGAATTCAGATTCTTTCTCTACAAAAATATGACCTAGATTCTGAGGCTACTATTGACTTTCAGATTCTCTTTTGAAAATTAAAATATTTTCCTGAGCTGTGTGTTTTGACCTAATAGAATATTTCTAGGATGCATGATTTACAGACAGTCACACCCTCCTTTACTGCTCTAAAAATGATTATTCCTCTTTTGAGATGTTTCTTCTTTTAGTATGATTTGCAAGAACACTTTAGGCTTGATTGTCATTTCATTATTATTTGTTCACATTTGATGTTCACTCCAGGCAGCTGTTTATGATATTGGACATGACCCATTGATCTGTGAGTATCGATTCCTGGAGCAATCAATGGACTGAAAGAAATGCACCAAAATTCAAATCACCATAATCATTCACAACCGAAAAGGAAAATTCTCCTTCATTTCACTTTTGATTTTCAATAGAGATACACCAGAAAGGGTCTCAGCTCTGTGTCAAGTAGAATAAATACTACAAGAAATTTGCAAAGCATCAGAGGATATTTTGAACCTTGGGATAAAATTAGGTTAGAGTACATCGATCAAAATTACTGTGCTTGTTCTGGATCAGGGCCCCACAGTCACCTGACTGGAGCCTTTATATCTGCAGCCATCAGCAGTTGTTCCAATAGTTAGCCATACATGTTGCAACTTTGAAGTTATTGGAGTGCAATGGTGATTATTTCTCCCTACTGTGCGGTAAGTGATAAATATGTGGACTGTCTTGCTTATTGTGAAATATTTAGGAAATCCTGTTGAACTAGAAATATAAGAACTACAATTAAATGCTGAAAAGGATTACCAACTTTTTATATAGGAGATGGTAAATTAGTATTTGTTAATAAAAGAAAATTGATACTATTTCTAAGGCCTATAGTTATTCAATAGTAAAAAGGAAGTTCTTTTTAGGAAACAGGACTACTTGTTTAAAGGAACTTGCTCTTGCATACCAATATGTAGATTTAATTTCTATTTTTCATATAGGCCCAGTTTTCCTTTATTTGTTATTTAAAAATTATAATTTTCCACATTTAATATAGTGACAGAAGGATTACATAGTTTAGGATTGCCAAATAAAGAATAAGTAAATTAAAATAAGTTAGCTTTCCCATTACAGGATTTTTTTAAACAAAATTGGAGCTTTAGATTTTTTTGGAATGTCAATGGAACTTTTAAAAATAAAGGGTAATGACAGAAATTTTTAGAAGAAGAATTATGAAAAAAGATCTTAATACTTTATGGGCAGAATAAACTTATGAAATTATTTCTTCAATGAGGTATGAATCCAAAATTTTAAAATCTACTTTTATTGTTGTTCTCTAGGTTCAAATGCCTCCTGGACATCTCCACTTTTGCCATACAGTTCTGTTGTGTAAAATCTGTATTTTTTTTCCAATTTTAATTTCTGGCATTGATCTGCTCAGAAAGCCTATTCTTATAAAACATATATATTATTTTATAACATATTTTAATACTGTTTTGGCTTACTTTTTCACATTTAATATATTTTTACATCTGGAAATTATTTGTGTTTGGAGATAATTAGGGAAAATTCTAAGGATTTAGTGGTTTTTTCTCTCTCTCTCTCTCTTTGGAACTGGGGATTGAATCCAAGGGTACTCTACCACTGAGTTGCATCTTCAGTCTTTTTCATTTTTTATTCTGAGGCAGGATCTTTCTAAATTGCCAAGGCTGCCCTCAAACTTACAATCCTCCTGCCTCAGCCCCCATGTCTTTTGTATTTTTCTGGTTAGTATTAATTTTTGTCTTTTCAGTCTTGGTCCACTTTATAGGGTAGTGGGAATCCTTAGTGATCAAGTACTGTGAGGGTTGGGAACAGATTTATCATGCTTGTTATTCAGTTCCCGGCATCTGGCACAATAACTTGGTGATAGTACTATTTTATTAAATGTTATTGAATGATAAATTATGAAAGTGGAAAAATGTTTCATGATCTACTTTAACTTAATTACACTTTCCTATTTTTTCTTTGTACCTTTCATATCTGGAAGTCATATATCTTAGAAATATTTTTTGGTAGGAATACTGGGGATAGAATTCAGGGTCTCATGCATGCTAGGTAAGTGCTCTACCATTGTGCTATATCCCCAGCCCTTTTTTTTTTTAATTTTTTTTAGTTGTAGATGGACACAATGTCTTTATTTTATTGCTTTGTATGTGGCGCTGAGGATCGAACCCAGGGCCCCACGCATGCGAGGCAAGCGCTCTACCACTGAGCTACAATCCCAGCCCCAGCCCTTTTTAATTTATTTTGAGACAAGGTCTCACTAAGTTTCCCAGCCTGGCCTTGAACTTGCAATCCTTCTGTCTCAGCCTCCCAAGTAGCTGGAGTTACAGGTGTGTGTCACTGTATCCATCTACATCTCAGAAACCTGTAACTTGCCAAGTATTTTAATCTTGTTTAAATTTGAAAAATATTATATTTTCCAGGGTAAATCAAGTAACCTGTTCATGTCAGCTATGCCTTGGTTGTTTCCTATATCCCAAGTTGGCTAGAGAAGCAGTTTAAGTTTTATTCTAAGTTAGCAAACTTACCATGAAGACATGATGCTCCAGATGTACCTTAGTGGATGTAATTGTATGTTATTGCTCATACCGTTTCTGTCTGCCTAATCTTTACTGCTACCCTGACCTGTGCCAGTTTCTGAGGATTTACTTAGTTGATTTCTGTTTTAATTATTTATACTTTATCCTGCCATAAAAACCTTGAATAATATATGATAAGGATCTACTTTTCTTTTTCTTTTGGTCATTATTTCATTGATAGAGTAAAGGAACAAAATTTTAAAATAAAAAGAAAATTCAACCCACTATTATATATTGATGCTTTTTGTGTGCAAAGACTATAATGCTATTGAAAGAGTTGCTATCTGCAAGGGATGTACCTTTCTGGTAAGAGAGACATAAGACACAAACATTGCAAAACTCATCTAAGCACAATGCCACATGAGTGGTTGTAAGAACTTAGGAAAGGGAAAAATAACCCCAACTTGGGAAAATTCTTGAGTTGAGACTTACTTAAGATCATGTCAGATGTATAATAAGTGGGGCATCTCAGGAGAACATAAAAACAAAAAACATTGTGGTATGGGAATGCATTGTGAAAATATGGATAATAGTGAGTATAGTGGAATGGCAGGCAGCAGTGTGTGGGAGAGTAGAAGAGGATGAGAAGTAAATTGGGTTAGATTGTGGAGGATCTTTAATGTTGTTTTTTTTTTTTTTTTTAAAAAACCCCACATTCCTTGGAAACATCCTGTTTCATCAAGCATTGACCTGGAAAATCTTTTGCAGTTTTGCTGACATGAAAAGGAAGCTGCTGTATTTATAAGCATATACCTTTATAAATTATATCTGTGGGTGCTGTTAACCTCAGTGTTTTCTGTATATTTCAGACATTAGTCTCTAGCCATGGGGGACTGGAACTTATTGGGTGGCATCTTAGAGGAAGTTCACTCCCACTCAACAATAGTGGGGAAAATCTGGCTGACCATTCTCTTCATTTTCCGAATGCTGGTACTTGGTGTGGCTGCTGAGGATGTCTGGGATGATGAACAGTCAGCATTTGCCTGCAACACCCAGCAGCCAGGTTGCAACAATATCTGTTATGATGATGCTTTCCCTATCTCTTTGATCAGATTCTGGGTTTTACAGATCATCTTTGTATCTTCTCCTTCTCTGGTATATATGGGCCATGCACTTTATAGACTCAGGGACTTTGAGAAAGAGAGACATAGGAGAAAGTCACACCTTAGAGTCCAAATGGAGAATCCAGAGCTTGACTTGGAGGAACAACAAAGGATAGATAGAGAACTGAAGAGGTTAGAGGAACAAAAGAGGATCTATAAAGTCCCTCTGAAAGGATGTCTGCTGCGTACATATGTCTTACACATTTTGACCAGATCTGTGCTGGAAGTAGGGTTCATGATAGGCCAATATATTCTTTATGGGTTTCAAATGCGTCCCCTATACAAATGTACTCAACCTCCTTGCCCCAATGCAGTGGATTGCTTTGTATCCAGGCCCACAGAAAAGACCATTTTCATGCTCTTTATGCACAGCATTGCAGCCATCTCCTTGTTACTCAATATATTGGAAATATTTCATCTGGGCATCAGGAAAATCATGAGGGCACTTTATGAGAAATCCAGCAGTGAGAGCGTTGAGAATGAGAGAGACCCTCCATTCCATTTGAAGAAATATTCAGGGACCCAACCATGTACGATTTGCTCCTCCTTACCTGAAAGAATCTCTCCACTTCAAACCAATAATCAACAGCAAGTCATCCGAGTCAGTGTTCCAAAGTCTAAATCCATGTGGCAAATCCCACAGCCCCAGCAACTTGATGTAGATTCTTCCTGTAGCAAAAGAGACTGTACTGAGAAAGATCAGCACAGCGGACAGCTCCATGTCCATAGCCCATGTCCTCAGGATGGCAAAGCCAAAATTCAGCACCCAGGACAGCAACCATGCCATTCTTCCTTTGGCCTAAGGAATACAGTGTCCCAATCCTGGCTAGGTGCAACGGTGGCCTCTCAACACCGTCCATCCTATGCATTACGAACCTGGGAGCAATCCCAGGACCTGGAATCCTCAGGCGAGCCTCTCACAGATCTGCGCAGTCACTTCAAAGAGAGCGATGGCAGTGTGAGAGAGAGTGGTGTCTGGATAGAGAAATCTTGCTCAGGCAGTCGCAAGATTAGCTTTCTGTCCAGATTGCTGTCTGAAAAAGGACAGCTGTGCAGTGACTCAGGAAGCTCCAGTTCTCTGAATAGCAACTGCTTGGATTTTTCACACCGGGAAAACAGCCCCTCACCTCTGCCCTCAGCCACTGGCCATAGACCATCAATGGTAAGTAGACAGACACCCATATTGATCACAGAAAAAGAGCTGGTCCACTTTGACTACCTCTTTCCTTTTCCTCTTTCCTGGTGTGTATGTATATATGTGTTAAGAGAGAGGCGTATGGAGAGAGATTAATTCATGGAAAAGTAAATTCATTCATTCAATACATTCAATTAATTTAATTAATAAAATAAAAGTACAGAAAGCTTTATACTAATCCCTCTTATAAGTGCTGGTATGTAAATGAGTAAAATACTCTTTCTTCCAACAAAGGGCTCAGAGTATAGTTGGGCATAGTGGCATACACCTGCAATCCCAACAACTACAGAAGATAATTGAGGAAGATTGTAAATTGGGGCAGTCTCAGCAACTTAGCAAGATCCCATCTCAAAATAAAAAATATAAATGGCTGAGGTTGTAATTTAGTGATAAAGTGCCTCTGGATTCAGTCCTCAGTACAAAAAGCTGGGGGCAGTGCTCAGAGTATAGTTGGGAAAGTCAGACAGGTGAACATGTTAGCATGATCAAGTGTAAGGTGCCATGTTAGTGGGAGTAATTGGGTTGGTGAGGGAGTGATCAATTCTGTATGGGTAGGTCAGGGAAAGTTTCTACAATGAAGTTACTTTAACTGGATCTTGAAAGGTATAGTGAGTTTCTCCAGAACTGGGAGGACTAGGGTACATTTAAAAGGGCTATCCTGATAGAAAAAGCAGTGCAAAGGCTGCACGACACAGAACTGTCTGGGGACCTGTGGGTTGCTGGAGCACAGAGTGGTAGGGGAGCTGTGGAGAGAGGGAAGCTTGGAGAATGGACATGCAGGTCTTGTAGGTAGGCAATGTAGAACCAATAGAGAAAGTGAAGCAGAGGAAGGTTTGCAGTTTAGAAAGCTCTGTCACAATAAGCCCTGAGTTTGGTCCCCAGCACCACAACCCCCACCAAAGGACATAAATGTCTAATCAGACACTGTATTAGTCAGTTTTCATGACTAGAATGAAATACCTGGGGCAGGCTAACTTTATTAAGAGGTGTATTTAGCTTATGATTCTGGAGATTCAAGGGCAGGGCACTGGCATTAGCTTGACTCTGATGAGGGCCCTCCTGGCTGCATCACATCATGATGGAGGTACATGTGTAAGGAAGGTTCATGGCTTGCAGCAGGAAGACAGAGAGAGAGAGATGGAAGAGGGACTGGGATCCCATGATCTCCTGAGGGCATCCCTCCAATTGACCTAAGAACCTCTCACTAGGCCTCCTCATAAAGTTCCATACTACCTCCCAACACTGCCACTATGGGGATTAAACTTCCAACATATGAACCTTTGGGAGGAAAAACAACATCCAAACATAGCAGGCATGTTTGACTCTGAATGTTGCAGTGTTTTTTTTTTTTAACACTCCACTTTACTTTTTTTTAGAGCAGTTTTAGGTTCACAGCAAAATTAAATGAAAAATTCAGAGAGTTCCCACATAACCCCTGCCCCCAACCCTCCTCTGCTATTGATATCCTGCACCAGAGTGGTACAATTTTTACAATTGATCAACCTACATTGACATGATTAGCACTCAATGTTCATATTTTACATTTGGGTTCACTCTTGGTATTGTACATTCTATTTGTTTTGATAAAGGTATAATGGCAAGTACCTGCCATTATAATATTGTATAGAATAGTTTCACTGCCTTAAAAATTCCCTGTGCTCCATTTATGCATTCCTTCCTCTCCTCTAACCTTTGGAAATTACAGTTCTATTACTGTCTCTGTAGTCCTAATTTTCCAGAATGTCAAATAGTTGCAACCATACAGTATGTAGTCTTTTCAGGTTGGTTTTCTCCACTTAGTATTATGCATTTAATTTTTTATATGTCCTTTAATGGTTTGATAGTTCATTTATTTTGATCATTGAATAATATTTTATTTTATGGATGTGATATAGTTTATTTATCCATTCATCCACTGAAGTACAAGTTGGTAGCTTTCAAGTTTTGGCAATTTTGAATAAAGCGGCCATGAACATACATGTCTAGCTTTTTTGTATGATTATAATTTTCAGTTCATTTGGTTAAATACTGGGGAACATGATTGCTGAATCATATGGTAAGAGTATGTTTAGTTTTGTAGTAAACTGCCAAAATTTCTTCCAAAGTAGATTACTATTTTTCATTCCCACCAGTAATGAATGAGATCTTTCTCAGAATTTGGTGTTGTCAGTATTTTGAATTCTGGCCATTGGACAATGATATCTCATTGTTCTTTTAATTTCAAATTCCCTAATGACATATGATGTTGAACATCTTTTCAAATGCTTACTTATCATATATATATCTCTTTCAGTGAGGCATCTGTCCAGGTATTTTGTCCAGTTTTTAATTGGATAGTTGGTTTTCTTATTGTTGAATTTTAAGGGTTCATTGTATATTTTAGAAAATAGTTCTTTATCAGATGTGTGTTTTGCAAACATTCCTACTAGGCTGTGAGTTGTCTTCTCATTCTCTTTTGCACAGCACAATCTTTAATTTTAATGAAGTTCAGCTCATCAATGATTTCTTTCATGGATCACACCTCCAGTGGTATATCTACGAAGTCATTATACCTAAAGCTATCTAGATTTTTTCCCCTATATTATCTTCTGGTAGTTTTAACATTTTGCATTTCTCATTAGATCTATAACAATTTGTTAAGGGTGTCAAGTCTTTATCTAGATTCATTTGGATATCCAGTTGTTTCAGTATCATTTGTTGAAAAGACTTCTCCCTTGTATTATCTTTGCTCCTTCACTAAAGATCAATTGGCTGTATTTACATGAGTTTGTTTCTGAGATCTCTATTCTGTTCCATAAATCTATTTGTCTTTTCCTTTACTAGTACCATACTACTTTTATTTCTTTGCAATGATTGCTCCAGGAATATTTTAGCAAATTATTTTGGATTTTCTAAATGAATGACTGTGTTGTCTACACATAAAGATAGCTTTAAAAAGAGAGAGAGAAACAAAGATAGCTTTATTTCTTCCTTTCCAACCTATATGCCTTTTAACACCTTTTTTGTATTATTGCTTTTTCTAGGACTTCAAGTACAATATTGAAAAGCATCCCTGTTCCTGATCCTAGTGAGAAAACTTCAATTTCTCACCATTAAATATGATATCAGCTATATTCAGGATGTTCTTTATCAAGTTGAATTTTCCCTCTATTTCTAGTTTTCTGAGTTTTTTTAAAATAAGGAATGGTAGTTGGATTTTGTCAAATAATTTCTTCTGCAGCTACAGATATGATCATGTGATTTTCTTTTGTATTCTATTGATGTGATGGGTTACATTAATTTTTGAATGTTGAACCAGCCTTGCATACCTGGAATGTAAGCACACTTTGTTGTGGTGTATGCATTTTTTCATACATTCATAGATTTGATTTGCTAATATTTTGTTGAAGATTTTTTATTTTGTTAAAGCTAGGGATTGAACTTAGAGCTTTACAGATGCAAGCACATTCTCTACCACTGAACTATGCCCCAGCCATACTGAGGATTTTCGCTTCTGTGTTCCTAAGATATATTGGGGTCTTTAGTTTTCTCTATCTTTGTTTAGTATTAGGGTAATGCAGAATTTGTAAAATGAGATGATATATAATGAGGCTCTGCTTCTGCCTTATAGAAGGTATTACAGAGAATTGGTAAAATTTCTTCTCTAGATTATGAAAAATTTGGTAGATTTAAGGACTTTGGTAGAATTCACCAATGAACGCATCTGATCCTAGTGGCTTCTGTTTTGCAAGGTTATTATCAATTAAATTGGGGGGTGCCTCTGGTGATTGAACTCAGGGGTACTCAACCACTAAGCCACATCTCCAGCCTTATTTTTTTTATTTTTTAAATATTTTTTTAGTTGTTGATGGATCTTTATTTTATTCATTTATTATTTATATGTGGTGCTGAGGATTGAACTCAGTGCCTCACGCATGCTAGGCAAGTGCTCTACCACTGTGCTACAGCCCCAGCCCCCTTATTATTATTATTATTTTTAAATTTAGAGACAGCGTATAATTGAGTTGCTTAGCACCTTGTCATTGCTGAGGCTGGCTTTGAACTCATGATCCTCTGTCTTGGCCTCCCAAAGTTCTAGGATTATAGGTGTGCACCACTGTGCCTGGACCCTGGCCCTTTTTTGTATTTTATTTAGAGTCAGGGTCTCACTGAGTTGCTTTGCATCTTGTTGCTGATGCTGGCTTTGAATTCATGATCCTCCTGCCTCAGCCTCCTGAGCCACTGGGATTAGAGGCAAGTGCCACTGCATCTGGCTTGATTCAATTTTTAAAATAGATTCAGGCCTATTCACATTTCCTGTTTCTTCTTGTGTGAGTTTTGGCAGATTTTGTCTTTTAAGGAATTGGTCCATTTCTTCTAAGTTATTAAATTTGTGGGCATACAGTTGTTAATAATGTCCCATTATTATCCTCTTAATGTCCATAGGACATGTACTGATGTTTCCTTTATTGATTTCTAGTTTAATTCTGTTGTGGTTTGAGAGCAGTCACTGTATGATTTTTAATTTTGATTTTGCATTTGTTAAGGTGTGTTTGAAACCCCAGAATATGTGGTCTGTCTTGGTGTTTCATGTGAACTTGAGAAGAATGTGTATTTTATTATTGTTGGATGAAATAGTCTTTAGATGCCAATTACATCTAGTTGATTGATGGTACTGTTGAGTTCAGCTATATCCTTTCTGTTTTTCTGCTTGCTGGATATGTCCACTTCTCACAGAGCAGTGTCCAACTGCAACAGTGAATTCATCTGTTTCTCCTTGCAGTTCTAGCAATTTTTGCCTCTTTTGGTGGTTGGTGGGGTGTTGGGAACTGAACCTGGGACTTCAGCATGTTAGGCAAGTGCTCTGCTACTGAGCTACATCCACAGTCTGCCTCATTTATTATGATGCTCTGTTGTTAGGTGCTTACACATTAAGGATTGTGTCTTCTTGGAGTTGGCACCTTTATTATTGTGCTGTGCCGCTATTCGTCTCTGATAACTCTGGTTGCCCTGAAGTGTTTAGAGCTACTCTTGATTTCTTTTGATTACTGTTAGCATGGTACATCTTTCCCCATCCCGTTGTGTTTGGCTTATACATATATTTATATTTAAAGTGAGTTTCTTGTTGGCAACTTTTTTTTTTTTTTTGGCTATTGTTTTTTGATCCACTCTGACGATCTTTGTGTTTTTATTGGTGCAATAGTTAGACATTGATATTTAAAGTGATGGTTGATATAGTTTCATAAATATCTACTAGATTTTTGTTGGTTTTCTATTTATTGTCCTTGTTCTTTATTTCTATTTTTGTCTTCCATACCTTTTTTGCTTTTTATGGTTCTAACTGAACATTCTATATGATTTTATTTTCTCTCCTTTCTTTGCATATCAATTATACTTTGGTGGGGGGTACCGAGGATTGAACTCAGGGGCACTCGACCACTGAGTCACATACTCAGCCCTATTTTGTATTTTATTTAGAGTCAGGGTCTCACTGAGTTGCTTAGCATCTCGCTATTGCTGAGGCTGGCTTTGAACTTGTGATCCTCCTGCTTCAGCCTCCTGAGCTGCTGGGATTAAAGGTGTGTGCCACCGTACCGACTCAACTATACTTTTAAAAAAACTTTTTAAGCCGGGCGTGGTGGTGCAAGCCTGTAATCCTAGCACTTAGGGAGGCTGAGACAGGAGAATCGCGAGTTCAAAGCCAGCCTCAGCAATGGCGAGGTGCTAAGCAACTCAGTGAGACCCTGTCTCTACATAAAACACAAAATAGGGCTGGGGATGTGGCTCAGTGGTTGAGTACTCCTGAGTTCAATCTCCAGTACCAAAAAAAAACCCAAAAACAAAAACAAAACAACCCAAATAAAAAACTTTTTTAAATGATTGCCCTAGAGTTTGCAATATATACTTACAGTCTAAAATTTTTCCTTTCAGATAACACCATGCCACTTTATTGTAATACAAGTAACTTTTAATAATAACATTTTCCTAATGCATCCTTCCAGTCCCTTAGATCATTGCCACCATTCATTTCATGCATATAGGAACACACACACACACATACAGTACATGTAATTGATGTGTTGCTATTATTATTCTGAACAGATTGTTATCTGTTGGAGACTGTGTTGGAGATGTGGCTGAGTGGTAAAGTGCTTGTCTAGTATGCACAAGGTCCTGGGTTCAATACCAGCACTGAAAAAATTTAAAAATGTTTTTATTTTACTTTGATTATTCCTTATCCAGTGCTCTCCCTTTACATAGATCTGGATTTTGGACCTATATCCTTTTCCTTCTCACTGAGTAACTTTCTTTCATTCATTTGTATTTTTTAAAAATATTTTAGTTGTAGATGGACACAAGAAATTTATTTTATTTATTTATTTTTATGTGGTGCTGAGGATTGAACCCAGTGCCTCACAAGTG
The DNA here is from genome assembly GCA_004024805.1 of Geosciurus inauris. Classification (NCBI taxonomy): domain Eukaryota; kingdom Metazoa; phylum Chordata; class Mammalia; order Rodentia; family Sciuridae; genus Geosciurus; species Geosciurus inauris. The sequence continues at coordinate 63,991 of PVHX01000036.1, forward strand.
TTAGGCAAGTGCTCTACCACTGAGCCACAATGCAGACCTCATTTGTACTATTTTTTTGGGGGGGGGATGGAGTTTAAACTCAGGGGCACTCAGCCACTGAGCCACATCTCCAGCCCTATTTTGTGTTTTATGTAGAGACAGGGTCTCACTGAGTTGCTTAGTGCCTCGCAGTTGCTGAGGCTGGCTTCGAACTCACGATTCTCCTGTCTCAGCCTCCTGAAGTGCTGGGATCATTTGTATTTTTGAGACAGGGTCTTGCTATGTTGCACAAGCTGGTCTCAAACTCATTGGCTTAAGTGGTCCTCCCACTTCATCTTCCTGACTAGCTGGAACTGTAGGTGTGTGTGCCACCAAGGCTGGTGTGAGAATGTCTTTTAACATTTCTTGCAAGGCTAGTCTACTAGCAAGAAATTTCATCAATTTTTGTTTATCTGAGAAAATCTATATTCTTCATTGTTGTAATTTCACAGGGCAGGGAATTTTAGCTTGGTGATATTTTCCTCTTTTTTTTAATTTAAATGTTTTTTTTTAGTTGTAGATGGACACAATATCTTTATTTATTTATTTTATGTGGTGCTGAGGATCGAACCCAGTGCCTTATGCATGCGAGGCAAGCGCTCTACCACTGAGCCACAATCCCAGCCCTGATATTTTCCTCTAAGAGGAAATTCTTATCTTTACTTTTCTATGGCAAGTTATTTTTTTTCAATCTGGCTTCTTACAAGATTTTTTCTTTATCTTCAATTTTCTGAAGTTTGAATATAATGTGTGTGTGTGTTTTGGCATTTATTTTGTTTAGTGTTTTCTGATTTTACTGATATGTGGTTTAGTGTCTAATATTAAAGTGAAGAAATTATCAGTCATAATTGCTTCTGGTATGGCTTTTCTTTCTTAGTTTCCTTCTTATTCTGGCTTATGCCTGCATTATGTCCCTTGTATTTATCCCACAGTTCCTGGGTATTCTGTTCTTTTTTTCTTTTTTCTGTGTATTAGTTTTGGAAGTTTCTATTTTTATATCCTCAAGCTCAGAGATTCTATTCTCAACCATGTCCATTCTACCAATAAGCCATTATTTATTTGTTACAGTGCTTTTGATCTCTAGCATTTCTTTTTGATTCTTTTTTTTTAAATTTTTTATTTGTAAATGAACACGATATCTTTATTTTTATTTATTTGTATGTGGTGCTGAGGATCGAACCCACTGCCTCACGCATGCGAGGCAGGCGCTCTACCACTGAGCCACAATCCCAGCCCCTCTTTTTGATTCTTTCTTAGAATTTCCATCTCCCTGCTTGCATTACCTATCTGTTCTTGCATGCTATTGACTTTTTCCTTTAGAGCCTTTAGCATATTAATTATAGTTATTTTAAATTTCTGATTTGATAATTTCAACATTCCTGCCAAATCTAACAATTGTTCTAACACTTGTTTGAGCTCTTCAAACTGTGATTTTTGTCTTTTAGTATGTCTTGTAACTTTTTTTATTGGTTAAGATCTGGACATTATGTATGGATGACAGGAAGCTAGTATACAGATGTTTAGTGGTGTGATGTAAGGTGTGGGGGAGGGAAAGCATTCTATAATCCCATGATGAGGTCTTAGTCTTTTGGTGATCTTGTTCCACTGGATTGTGAACTTCACCAGTGTTTCTTGGTATTTATTTTTCCTGCCCTTGAGTGGTCAGGATGGCTAGGAGGGGCAGGAGTTGGGTATTTCCTTTCCCCTGGGTAGATTAGAGTCTAAGAAATCCTGGGAAGTTGACTCTGAACAGTAACACCTGATGGCAGGCCTTGTTAATATGAACAGAGTTCCTTAATCACCTACTTTTGCTGCATGTAGTGGTATACACCTGTAATCTCAGCATCTCAGGAAGCTGAGAACTGCAAGATTCAGGTCAGTATCAGCAATTTAGGGGCATCCTAAGCAACATAATGGGCCCTTGTCTCAAAATGAAAAAAAGGGGGGCGTGCTGGAGATGTGGCTCAGTGCTAAAGCACCCTTTGGGTTCAATCCCCAGTACCAAAAAAAGAATTACTTTTTCCCTCCCCTTGCAAGAAGTGGGAAGGGATTTTTCTCTGGTAGTCACTGTGAGGACCTGGTTGAGAGCTTTGGGAGATAAAACTCATTACAGTGTGGGAGTCCTCACATGAATGGGTTTCCCTGAAGATTTCAATTCTCAGATCTGTCCATGCTCAGCCTCTAGAAATTTGTCAGGTACAGTTCAGGTACCCTACCCTGGCTCTGGTTCCTACAAGGGTGATGCTCATGGATTTCTGCTCTGGGAAGCTGTGATTTTCTGAATTGCCTGTCTATCTCTCTAATCATGAGGGCTGTGGTTTTCCTTGTGATCTCTCTTCTCTGACTCATATAAAGAATTTTTGATTTTTCAGGTTTATTAGCTTTCTACTTATAATTAGGAAAAAGTAGTTATTTATAAGCTTCTTACATGCAAGACAAAACCCTCTTTCTTATTTCATTTTTTTCTTTCTTCTCTATTCTTTATGTTTCTAGGAATTATAAGTAATGCCTTTGGGCACAGAGCTTTCCTAATAATGGTCACCATTGTCCAAACCTCTTACAGTGTTGACAAGCTGTATCAATCACAAAATGGTAGAAAGAGGTAGGCCTCAAGGCCACAGATGTCAACTCCAGAGAACCGTGGCTGCCATATGATATTTTCTGCAGACAGAAGGGTCTTTCATTAGAAATTAGTGTAGCAGGGCTGGAATGTGGCTCAGTAGTAGAGCACTTGCCTAGCATGTGTGAAGCCCTGGATTCAAGCCCCAGTACTGTAAAAAGAAAGCAAACTAACAAACAAACAAAAACTTAATGTAGCATATAGAGGATTATGATCATCCACTTTCAATATATGGACTTAAAATTTGTGTGTGTGTAGGGGGGGTATTGGGGACTGAACCCAGGGGTGCTCTACCACTGAGCTACATATACAGTCCTTTTTAATTAATTAATTTATTTTTGGAGCACAACTTTGCTTTTCATATATTGCATACAATATAGAGTTACACCGTATGTGCAGTCATACATGTACCTAGGGCGTTGTTATCAGTTTCATTCCACCATCTTTCCTACCTCCATGTCTCGGCCCCTCCTTCCCCTCCCCTTTGACCAAAGTTTCTCCATTCTTCCCATGCTGCCTCCCCCATTATGGATCAGCATCCACTTATCAGAGAGAACTTTCAGCTTTTGGTTTTTTGGGATTGGCTTACTTTGCTTAGCACGATATTCTTCAACTGCATCCATTTACTTGCAAATGTCATAATTTTATTCTCTTTTAATGCTGAGTAATATTCCATTGTGTATATATACCACAGTTTCTTTATCCATTCATCTATTGAAGAGCATCTAGGTTGGTTCCCCAGTTTAGCTATTGTGAATTGAGCTGCTATAAACATTGAAGTGGCTGCATCACTGTAGTATGCTGTTTTTAAGTCCTTAGGGTATAGGCCAAGGAGTGGGATAGCTGGGTCAAATGGTGGTTCCATTCCAAGTTTTCTAAGGAATCTCCATACTGCTTTCCAGATTGGTTGCACCAATTTGCAATCCCACCAGCAATGTATGAGTGTGCTTTTCCTCCACATCCTCACCAACACTTGTTCTTGTTTGTGTTCTTGATAACTGCCATTCTGACTGGAGTGAGATGAAAACTTATAGTTTTGATTTGCATTTCTCTAATAGCTAGAGATATTGAACATTTTTTCATATATTTGTTGATCAATTGTATATCTTCTTCTGAGAAGTGTCTGTTCAGCTCCTTAGCACATTTATTGGTTGGGTTGTTTGTTTTTTGGTGTTAAGTTTTTTGAGTTTTTTATATATCCTGGAGATCAATGCTCTATTTGATGTGTGTGTGGCAAAAATTTGTTCCCTGAATGTAGGCTCTCTGTTCACCTCATTGATTGTTTCTTTTGCTGAAAAGAAGCTTTTGAGTTTGAATGCATCCCATTTATTGATTCTTGATTTCATTTCTTGTGTTTTAGGAGTCTTATTAAGGAAGTCAGGGCCTAATCCAACATGATGAAAATTTGGGCCTCATTTTTCTTCTATTAAGTGTAGGGTCTCTGGTCTAATTCCTAGGTCCTTGATCCACTTTGAGTTTTGTGCATGGTGAGAGGAATGGGTTTCGTTTCATTTTTCTGCATATAGATTTCCAGTTTTCTCAGCATCATTTATTGAAGAGGCTATCTTTTCTCCAATGTATGTTTTTGGTACCTTTATCTAGTATGAGATAACTGTATTTATGTGGATTTGTCTTTTTGTCTTCTATTCTATACCATTGATCTACATGTCTATTTCTGTGCCAATACCATGCCATTTTTGTTATTACAGCTTTATAATAAAGTTTAAGGTCTAGTATTGTGATGCCTCCTGCTTCACTCTTCTTGCTAAGGATTGCTTTGGCTATTCTGGGTCTCTTATTTTTCCAAATGATTTTCATGATTGCTTTTTCTCTTACTATAAGGAATAATGTTGGTATTTTAATCAGAATCATGTTGAATCTGTATAGCACTTTGGGTAGTATGGCCATTTTGACAATATTGATTCTGCCTGTCCAAAAGCATGGGAGATCTTTCCATCTTCTAAGATATTCTTCAGTTTCTTTCTTTAGTGTCCTATGGTTTTCATTGTAGAGGTCTTTCACCTCTTGTTAAATTGATTTCCAAGTATTTTACTTTTTTTTTTGAAGCTATTGTGAATGGGATAGTTTTCCTAATTTCTCTTTCTGAGGATTTATCACTGATGTATAGAAATGCATTTGATTAATGGGTATTGATTTTATATCCTGCTACTTTGCTGAATTCATTTATTAATTCTACAAGTTTTCTGGTGGAATTTTTGGATCCTCCAAGTAAAGAATCATGTCATCAGCATATGATAGTTCAAGTTCTTCTTTTCCTATTCATATCCTGTTAATTTCTTTCATCTAATTGCTATGGCTACAGTTTTAAGGATTATGTTGAATAGAAGTGGTGAAAGAGGACATCCCTGTCTTGTTCCTGTTTTTAGAGGAAATGCTTTCAGTTTTTTCCTGTTTAGGATGATGTTGGCCTTCAGTTTTGCATAGATAGCTTTTGCAATGTTGAAGTATGTTCCTACTATCACTAGTTTTCTCCAGTGTTTTTTCTTTTTCTTTTTTAAAAATATTTTTTAGTTGTCAATAGACCTTTGTTTTATTTATTTATACGCGGTGCTGAGGATCGAACCCAGGGCCTCACGCATGCGAGGCAAGCGCTCTACCGCTGAGCTACAATCCCAGCCCCTCCAGTGTTTTGAACATGAAGAGGTGCTGTATTTTGTCAAATGCTTTCTCAGCATCTGTAGAGATAATCATATAATTCTTGTCTTTAAGTCTATTGATGTGATGAATTATGTTTATTGATTTCCATATGTTGAACCAACCTTGCATACCTGGGCTGAAACCCACTTGATTGTGGTGCACTATCTCTTTAATATGTTTTTGTATGCAATTTGCCAGAATTTTAGTGAGAATCTTTGTGTCAATGTTCATCAGGGATATTAGTCTGAAGTTTTCTTTCCATGATGTGTGAGGGCTGTATAGATCATGAATAGAAATTTGGGTTGGATGACATAGGAGTAGGCATGGCCTTATACATATGTTTAAAAGTATCTGGAGAATCTACTGTAGGAATAACCATAGAACCAGGGAAACCAGTTAGGAGGCTTGTGCAGTGGTCTAGTGAGATATGAGGGGGTTCAGGCCCAGGGGTACCAGTGTCAATGATTTGGAAGAAAGAGGTTTCTCCCCTTATTTCTTATTTTTCAAATTAAAATAAACATGCTCATTTATATGAATTATAACAATGTAAAGTACAGTAAAATGTGAACCTGACCACAGGCAAATTCATCTCTTCTTTTTCTTATCTGGGCTGAACTCTCAATTTCTTCCTCCAAACCAACCTCCGTGAACAGGAGGTGATATACCCCCCTACCTTTCTCACACCTTTCATAACTGATACTTGAGGACAAACATATATACATACATGTTTATTGTTTTAAAAATATGAATGTGCTTTTGCTCACTTAATAATAAGTCACAGGGACTTTCTTTATCAGCACCTATGGAGCTGCCTCTGTCTTTATGTCTGCTCATACTTTTTCATGATATAGATGAATCATGAGAGGCTTGATGACTACTTAGGCACTTTCAAACCATTTTCTACAAATGTTGTTGTAGTGAATATTTCATACATATATCTTTGATAGAGGAGCATTTTGGGTTTTAATGGGCATGCACATATTATGTTATAATAGATGATGCTGATTTTTACTCAGGAAAGGCTATTCCAATTTATCCTCTCACAGCATATTAGCACCCAGTTCTGCATATCTTGCCAACAGCAGACATTATCTTAGACCTTCTGCCCAATCTGATGATTTTAATATTATTTTTTCTTCTTAATTTACATTTCTGTGATTATTATTAAGGTGGTTCATATGTTTACTGGCCATCTTTGTTTCTACCATAAATTGTCCTTTTCCATTTTTCTGTTGGAATGTCTTTCTTCTGATTTCCAGGAGCTCTTATATATTATTATATCAACCCTTTGTTCAGATAGATATTGAAAGATTTTTTTCCCCCAGTCTGTTTATCTTTTATCCAGGTATATGGCATCTTTAAACTTTTGATGTTACCTTAACTATGAAAATCTTTTCAACGTCTAGATTCTTTGTCTCATTTGGAAAGTTATTTTTCAACTCAACTTTATTAATAACAATTATTAGGTGGATATTGGAGAGTGGATTATTTTGATTTATTAAAATTTTTGGTCTAGAAATTTTGCACAATTTATCAATCATCAAACATTTTACAGAAGATAAAGGAGGGATACTTACTTGATTGTGGACTAGATACTGCTATGGGGTTTGTTCCTGTAATACTGTGATAATTTCCACTTTATGGAGAAGTAAATAAGTTACTTGCCCAAAGTCATACAATTAGGTTGTGGTGAAGCACAACCTTAGGACATAGCAGGGCATAAATTAATATTTTGTGGATGAATGAATGAGTTGGATTTTGTCCTAAGCCTGTCTGATTCAACCCAAGCTTCTTTTCCTATGTTTCTGCACCACTCTTGTTCTCTCTGTAGGAGGCAATCTGAGTTTAGCATTATTTTAGGATCAGGTATAGATTATTACTAATGGAACAATTTTCATTTGAATTAGTTTTCTCTTTTCACATTATCAAAAGCTTAAAATCAAGCTAATTGTAGAGGACATTAACATGGAACTTAGGAAAAGGTTGACCTTTTAGTTTTAGGTCTGGATTTTGGGCAAAACAATAGTGGGAGGAGGAGGAGAAGGAGATGGCAGGTAAGATTCAGATAAGATTCAGTAATGCTGTCAGATAAAGAAGTAACGTCTTCTATGATGTTCATCTCTGGGGAAACAGGTAGAGTTATCCTCTGCAACAGGTTTTGTTTTGATCCCTGGTATTTGTGGCATAGAGGTCCAAGTGGGTGGGCAGAGAAGATTTTTACAAGCCTTTTGGGTCTATTTTATTTGTTTTTGGTTTCTTGTCTCTTTCAGAATATGCTTCTAGAACTTTCATCTATTATGAAAAAATAATGCACCAAGAGCAGCTGGCATCTGCAGGAGGAAAGCTGCACCCTTGTGAACTCAGACTATGGAAAAGCTTTGGGATTCACCTCCTCCACAGTACTATAGTCTGGATCTTAAATGTTTCCCAAAGACCCATGTGTTTAAGGATTGGTCCCCAGCTTGGTACTATTGGGAGATGGTGGTACCTTTAAGAGGTGGGACTAGTGGGAAGCTTTAGATCACTGGGGATGTGTCATTGAAGGGGACCATGGGGCCTGAGCCCCTTCCTCTTTCTTTTGTATCCTGGACATGGGGAGAACAATTTGCTTTGTGACACACTCCCATCATAATGTGCTGCCTCATTCCAGGCCCAATAGTAATGGGGCTAACCAATAAGACTGAAGCCTTAGAGCTGTGAGCCAACATAACCCTTTTCTCTTTCTAGATTGATTACCTTGAGTATTTGATATAGGGACAGAAAGCTGACCAACATACAGAGACTCCTGGCTGGTGACAGGCTGTGAACAGGGTGCTCCAAACCTGGGCTCACCTCCCACTGGGGAGTTAGCCTCTCACTGCCCTGCCTGGGCATGCTGCATGAGGCAGGTCTATGTACCATGACAGAAAATCTAGGGGCAAGAGCTACTGTTGCCCCAAAGAGGAGAATTGGGATATGGTTTCTCTTTCTTAGCTCCAGAAGTCTGGTGGGACACCAGAGAGAGCATCCAGCTCTGCAGCAGCAGCAGTTGGTCCCGAGAACACGGGTCCAGAGCAGACCTGGAGCTCTGTATTCAGCCTGTGCTTAAACATGCTTCCTATCTGCAAAGGAAGGTAGATGACAAATTTTCATTCTCTTTCTCTCATTAGTACCTTTCTTGGGATGAATGAGCTGGATTTTTAGTTCATAAATACTATGGAAATAAAATATTGATTAAAACAATGGTGAATACTCACATTGCATGATTTGATTGTATCTTTCCACTGGGACCATCCATCATCAGTGGTGCTGCCATGACTGTGGCCCTACAGGGGTTTCCTGAGGATCAGTAGAAGCCAGCACCTCTTCTTCACTCTGCCATTGGTCCTGAGCCGTCCAGCCAAACTGCCTCCAAAAGCACTTAGCACTTACAGTGCAGAGAGACACAGTTGACCAAGTGATGTGCACTAACTCGCTAATCTACAAGGTTGCTTGGTTATTTACTTGTTACTTGTCTAAGTACTGAGAGCCCTAAAGGTGGGCTTAGTTCCCGTGGGAGTACTTAGCTCTTCATCTTTTATCCTATGACTAGATTGTCTCTCAACTTGGGTCACATACCTTGTAATAAAGGCTTCAAATCATAAGAAGAATCAGTTTGGTTCAAAGTCACAGGGCTCTGCATCATCTATGTGAGCTAAAATCCAGAGGAAATTCATGTGCTGGCTTCTGCTTCTGACCTCATTCCTACCTCACATACCCTACTTAACATGACTGCTGATAGTGCTCCTGCTCCTCCCTGTTGTTACCTACATAGCACTGGGCTTCTGGACAGCCTTTACTGCCCCCAGACTTTTGGGGACTTAGTTTGGCTTGTCGTGAACTTAGGGCTCAAGGGATCATCCTGTCTCAGACTTGGCAAGCATGTGGCACTACAGGTACACGTCAGCCTCATTCCAGCCAACTCTTTACTCATGATGCCTTTATTTATTTCAGCCTTGTAATTATAGTAATAGCTGCTATTCATTTTTGGTTGTTGATGATTTCTTTCTTTTTTTTTGTGGTTCTGGGGATTGAACTCAGGGCTTTGTTCATGTGAGGTAAGCACTCTATCAACTGAGAGCTATATCCCCAGCCCTAATGATTACTTGATAGATGATAATTTTTATTTTGCAAAAGTGAAGTATACTAGGTGTATCTTATTTTCAGGAAGCAATTTCTAACCATCAGAAACAGGCTCTCCACTACAGGAAGTGTTCAGACAGAGGCTGTGCAGCTGCTGGGATGCTACAGAGGCAGCCTAACATTGGCTGGGCTGTTCTGTGCTTCTGGCTCAGATAGCACCTGAAGTCTTTTCTGTTTCCATGTTTTGTAGAGGTGGAAACTAGATGAACTATGAAAAAAGAGTCTTCTATAGACAGTGAGTTTGTAGACAACTCAGTGAAGACCAGGCAGATGAAATGAAAGTGGGGCCATATTTGAAAAGGTGTCTTTTTTTTTTTTTTTTTGGTACTGAGGATTGAGCTCAGGGGTACTTGACTACTGAGCCACATCCCCAGCCCTATTTTGTGTTTTTTTAATGTAGAGACAGGGTCTCACTGAGTTGCTTAGCGCCTCGCTGTTGCTGAGGCTGGCTTTGAACTCGCAATTCTCCTGTCTCAGCCTCCCAAAGTGGAAAAGGTGCCTTTTTAGGTGCATATTGTATTCTAGATGCTTATGGCACATTATCTAAACCTGTACAGCTATGTAAAATTCTTATTGCTCACCCCCATTTTATAGATCAAACAAGGTTCAAAGAGATTAAGTAACCTTCCCCATAGATAAAGGTCACCCAGTTGAAGGGCCTGCTGGAGTCCAAACCTAGAACTAGTTACTCCTGAACCCATGGTTCTCCACAAAGCCCTGCTCTTCTGTCCCTAAGTCTCCTGCCCCTGAAAAATGATTTATTTGCACATTTCTGCCCAGCAAGCCTGTGCAAATTCTTCTTTAAACTTAATTAATTATTTATTCTAATTTGTTACACATGACAGCAGAATGCATTTCGATTCATAGAACACATATGGAGCACAATTTTTCATTTCTCTGGTTGTATACAAAGTAGAGTCACACCATTTGTGTCTTCATACATGTACCTAGTATAATGATATTCATCTCATTCCACCATCTTTCCTTCTGTGCAAACTCTTAGGAAGAAGGCCTGTGCATTTTTGATATTGGATATTCAGCATGTTGCTGTTTTGGTTGAATGAAATATATGCATGTATAGATGCCCCAAATAATACCTTACCCATCACTTCTGATTCTCTGGTCTTTATTCCTTTTTCAAAGTCCCCCATCATGTCTTGTCAACAACTTTATTATGAGAGTCTTTTGGGGGTCTTTCTGGCAGCATTTCTCCCTTTTTTATAATTTACATATCCTTCACCCTGAAATGCCTTTACAGGGTTGTCAACCACACAGCACAAATAGAAGTTAAAAATAGTTTGAAGAACTCACTGCAACATGTAATGCTTCCAGTGACTGCCAGCATCAGTGTCTCTGAGGGTTTTCATCCAATGCTTTAGGGTGAGGGTCACTGCCTCAGGAGTATACTTGTCTTCAAGGGGTAAGAGTAAAAACCAACCATGGAGAACAAACAGTGTCTCTTTCTGGTTGACCAGGCAGGCCAGTCAGTGGAGGCATGTGTCAGGATCTGCAGGAGCCCCAGGTGGGTGTGTGGACAGGAGATGTCATGTTCTTGAATGAAATGAAAAGAAAGCATTTGCATACTGAGATGTGTGCTTTTCTTCAGCTCTCTGGGCCTTCATTCTTTGACACCAGGAAGTACCATGTTAATTTGTATTAGGAAGGCAAAGGTGCTCAGTGGGAATTAGGAACCCATTTCATACTTGGGACATCATAACCATCTGGTATTAAATAAATATCATATACAAACTTATTAATGTGTCCCAGATGAGGGCTGGTGGGGGTGGTTAAAGAAGAGCAAAAAATTCCAGAGCAATTTCAAAGAACAACTCAAGTTATTTCCAAATACATACAATAAAGCAACTGGCCTGATATAGAGGGAGCCAGTCCTCACCATGACCAGAGGAGATACAAATGACTCATAGGGAGCACATTCACAGTAGGGAAGGAAATGGCTGCTATCCATCTGGGGCTGGACAGTCCTCACATGCTTCCTTTCTCCAGAATGGCAAATCTGGTGAGGTTTATTCCCTTTCACACAATGATTATCATTCCTGCCACAAAAGCAAATGTCAAAGTTGAAGTTGCAAATGATCACCAGTTCTAAATTACCAGGTTTGTTTACAGAAAAATTTGCTACTGTAACCCTCCTGTTTTTATAAGATCGGATTAAATAATTCATGGCTTCAGGCAAAAATGACCTACCTCTTATATGACATTGTTGTTTTCACAATATTACAATCTAATGCTCTGGAAGTTTTCCTTGACTCAGTAGGTGCCTATGGATACTTGCTGATGGAGCAGAACATGGCAGCTTTTAATTTCAGTTTCCCCATCTGGCGGATGGCATGTGGCCTGGATCCCATGCACTGAGTTGGATGGACATCGTGTGTATTCATTATTCACAGCCTCACTGTCAGCCCAGCCACATTGCTACTGCTCTCTTCTAGTGGCTTCTCTCTTACCTTGCAGGGCTAGTCCAGTGTTGCTCATGAATACCTGGCATGCCTACAATGCAATGTCTTGTTTTCCCTTTACATAAAAATCCAAGACATAAGCCATATACATTTCTGGTTTAATCATATTTACTCCCTGTAATTCTTTGAACTTCTGTCCCTGAGACTCATTGCATCATCATGTTGGTTTAATGTCCTCTCCCATTCACTTTCATTTAGTTTTAGGGTTTTTAATTTTTTTATGGTTTTTGAGATAGAGTCTCATTTTCTTGCCCAGTTTGGTCTTGAATTTGTGGACTCAAGTCATGCTCCTGCATTAGCCTCCCCAGTACCTGGGACTACAGGCATGTGCCATCATGCCCCGCTTAGTTTTGACTTTTTGTTTGTTTTAAAAAGCAAACATTTTATTTTGATATGATTTTTAACTTACATATATCTGAAATAATACCCTTCCCCTAGCTTCCTCAATGGTAAGATTTTCCATAACTATAGTACACTCTCAAAACCAGGGAATTGTGTCTGATGCCTTTTATCTACTCTAATAAGCACTAGGGATTTTTAAAATTCAGAGTTTAGGAATTATATTAGCATTATGAAGTTTTTAAGATTTCTAGTCAGATTAATCAGGTAGTAGGAAAGGGTCCAAACTAGAGGAAGAGAAATGTCCTCTTGAAAAGAAAAGATTTCTAGAGGCTTCCTACTCTGTAATCTGTAAAACATGGATCAGAGGCAAAAAGAAAAAAAATCAGTTTACAATGCATAATGATATGTCTTTATTTCATCAACAGAAATGGTGTCTAGACAAAATTCAGTTAACACTAGCAATTCAATTGAGTGATTTTTTTTTGCACAATAGTATATTTACAATGAGTAAATGAAGTTTCAATTCATTAGTTCATAGCAATATTTTCCCCAAAAAGGTAAAAATTCTTAGTTACAGATAATAAGCATCAACCGCCATTTCATCTTTACAATAAAAACCACAAGAAAAACCACAATCACTTAGAAAACAAAAATAAGGACAAGCCTAAGAACTAGTACAATAAAATGATGCATTGAATTAAGTTACATTAATCGCATAGAATCTGTGTAAAAAGTATGTAGAAAAACACCTGATGTAACCTGTTACAGTCGTTGACCAGTTATGAGAGGTACAGAGGGTTATACAGGTAGATATGTGTGAAAACTGTCCGTATTGTTCGACCTGGGGGGAAGGGAAGAGGGGCTGAAGCCCCTTGCATACGCTGAGAAGACCCTGTTTTGAATATGGCCTCTGGAGTTTGTAAGGCATATATTAGAGGTGCACTTGCATCAGACTGGTTCTGGAACAAATTCTCACAGGCCCTCTTGCCTTGATTGGCTCACTGTGTCTAACAAGCACCCGAAGCTCCCAAATGCATTTGCCATCTTCCTGATGACTCACTAGAAGTGCCAGGTTCTTTTGTCAGAGTAGGAATGGACATTCCAGTATTTGCACACCCCAAATGCACTATTTGGACTCAGGTGGAGGCCACTGTTCTGCCTCCAGATATGTTTTGGTAGAAGACTTAGCATCAAACTATAGGAAAAGCTCTCTTTGTCCAAGTCCCTTCACTCTTTGCTGATATCCATGTTCGATTATCCCCATGGGAGCATTTGGCACTGAATGCGAGTCTACCTGAAACGAATGGTCTTGGTGCACTTCTGCTTCTACCAAGGGCCACTGTTTTATCTGAGGTCAATAAACTGGAATGAAAATGAAAGAGTTGTTTATTCATTACTTGATAGTGAGATTCATACACCATGTCACAACAATAAATCAAAGCTACAAAAGTTGGCCTCTGCAACCAAGTGGATATTCTTCACAAAATGGCAGCATCATTTTCCTATTACGATTAAAAGGTATGATATTCATTTGATATAAATAATTATGACCCAGAGTGGAGTGTAGGAAAATACTATACACTTACTTTTCTTTGCAAGTAATGTTTTTGCACCGTCGGTTGAATAATTTATCCTTGATCTGCCACAATAAGTCTTTTCTATATACAAATACTATTTGCACATGCTATTTGTGTACAAATATATTCTATTCTACAGCATCAGTCTAGGATGCTTGGGTCATGAGATGGCTCGGGCAGTATTAAAAACATACACTTTGGACACAAAATGCCTCCATGCACACAGATTTCCTTTATGAATACCAACTTGACACAGGGCATTTCATTGGCGACTGACTTGTCAAAAATGGAACCTACAGAAAGATCCCGAATTTCGGGAAGAAACACTAATTCATGATACAATGAACAGCTTTATTCTTTAAAGAAAATCTTGATCTCTAGTCTGTTTGCCATGATTTGAGGACAAACCTCAATTTTTTTACCCCTTTCCAGATCTGCGAGTCCTCCTGAACTGTAAGCAATAGCATTTGAAGTCATTTATAAAACAGCTCCTAGTTTAAATGGGGCATGCTGTATAGAAACAGGTTGCTAAATTCAAAAAAGCTTTTCAGGCTTTGACTCATTTTGAGAGGAAAATGCTACTCCATTAGATGCAGAGCAGCTTCCTGGGGCAGGACTTGGAGGTTTCTTTAAATGCTTATAATTTTCAAATCCATGTTTGCTGTGGCTGCTTCTCCTTCTTCTCTCTTCTTTAATGGAAATCACAAATATTAAAAGAGAATATGTAGGTTTTAGCCAGTCCTCTCATGAAAGTCCTGTAGCTTGGTCCCCAAGCTCCTTTTTAAGGAGAAGTGGCAGTTGGCATACTAGTTACTAGCCTTTTTTTTATTTTTTATTTTACTTCCTTGGAAAAGCTATACAAGGATTAAATCCAAAATTATAGTGCATCTTAAAAAGCAGCATACTTTTAGAAAGACAGTCAATAAATTACTTGTACAACATACAAAATAACATTTTCTACTGCAGCATCACCTCTGACGCCTGAGTCATTGTTATGGGAACTCGGAAGAGAAGTAGCAGGATGGCCTAGTAACTTTGCCAGCTTTTGCTTTTCTTTTTAAAAGTTTTTAAAACCATTTTGTTCCAGAATCAGTATGTAATGAAGTTTGATTTTATTCAAGGCACCCCCAGATAACGCAGAGAAACAAAGACATATAGCAAAGCACTCACCCGCCCAAAGCCTGACCAACCTGAATGAAGGGAGGTTGTCTGGAGACGCAAGTAGGACAAAGGTGGATACACAGGGAGGACTAGATTCAGGTGGGATATTAATTAGCCTTGGGGTCACCTGCACTTCCCCTGCCACCACAACCCATTCCTACTCTGGCCATTTGGAGATGCAACCAGGCTGTCACAGCGATCCTCCCAGAGAGCCCACTATTGGAGTGTTCTTTACTTTTGTAAGAACCCTTAAAAAATTAAACGTCACCTTATTGTGCAAAAGCTTATCTTTGCTGTTCACTTGCTTTTCCTTATTATAAAAGGCATGAGGTTGACTAAGGGATCCCAGGTAAAAAAGACAGACTGGGTTTTTAAATTCCACTTGAGGCAATTTGGATTCTGGTCCCCAGCAAGTCCTCCCTTTGAATTGAGACAGAAATATTTCTGACAAACAATGGTTCAGAATAAGCAAAAGACACAGATGTATCACATGAACAATTACACAAAGTCAGTCACTGTTTGTGGTGGCTAGTGAATGAAATAACTTGTTAAAAATACGTAAGAAATAGAATGACTTGTTTTTGAACATTTTTTTTTTAAAACCAGTTCCCATGGCAGAGGAAGGATGGGGGAAGAGGAAGAAAAGTGAGGCAGGGGCTGATGGGAGGGAGATGAAGGCTGAGTTAGGGTGGAGAGAAATAGAGACCCCGCCCCTCCCCAAAACAGCAACCACACAGGTCTGGGCTACTGAGCAACAGAACTTGAGGAGAGAGATGGAATGTGGTCAAGACTACCAGTTGCACATGAGTTGTTACTAGGGTAAATCAAGCAAAGAAGCTGGTCTGCACCTGGTTACGATATGAGCAAAGACATTCCTTTTCTAAAAGAAGAGAAGAGGTCACTTAAAAAGGCAACAGGAGAGTTAAAAAAAAAATACTGTCTGCTGACTCTTGCACCATAACACACACCTGTGAAGTATCACTTGATTCACATTGAGTTAAAATTCTAGCTGTCACCAGTTTTCCACAAAGGCAAACCTCCCGGTGAAGCACAGAGCTGTTCTACGAGGCTGAGAAATTCCAACAACTATGACAAAAAATAGTAGCTCCAACACAGAGCTCTACCAAAATCTGTCTGACAAGCTTGCGCACGTGCGCACGCACGCACACACACACACACACACACACACACACACATACACACACACGAGGAGAAACAAAAACCCAGAGGCAGGTTTCAAAAGTGTAACTATTTTAAAAGAAAAGCCTTTTTTTAAAATCCTACTGCATGAACCAACAAATTTCTGGCATTCATACATATTTAAACATTTAGCGCTAATATTTATACAGAAAAAAGTTAATAATACTAAAACATATGTTACTATGATTTCACTTTTTGCCTACTAATCATATACTAATTTCTCCTTTTACATGCAGCTTTAATATTGTCCAAACAATGGCACAAATAAAGAAACAAAGTCAACCATCTATTCCCACTGCCCACCACCCCATTCCCACATCAAACTGTTCTGGACTCTCTTTTACAGCCAGGCTGAAGTGGCCTTCAGCCTGCTAAGTGAGAGGAGATGGGACCACTGGAAGAAGGGAGCTGATTCCTCTTCCTTGGGGCACACCTTCCTGTAAACATGGCCAGGGGCCAAGATGCCCCCAGAGCCAAGGGAAGCTGCTCTGTCTGGGTTGTAAGCCAACCAGTTTTGCAGCAAGAGAAGAAAATGATCATCAGGTGAAGGGAGGGTGTATGTGTGTGTGTTTGGGAAGAGGGACAGGGAGGGCTCCTGGTGATGTCTCCTCCAAAGCCTCTGAACAAAGCTGCCTTCAGACAAGAGACTGGCAGAAAAGTCTCAGAGTACAACTTAGCATTAGGAGAAGGAAAGGAGAAGAAATGTGTTAGTCCGCATCAGGGATGGATCTCAGGCTTGAGCCTGCCCTGCTCTCTCCTACTTTCAGTGAGCCTCATTAACCCAGGAGCTGCCCCTTAACAGGACCCTCAGGCTGCAACTCAAATTCCCTCAGGGGAGATGTCCTGGGAGGCCAATCCAGGCAAGAAAGCAGGTGGCTGGTCCTTCAAAGGAGAAGGTCCTACTGCATAACACTTCCAAGAGCAAGCCGATGAAGTGCTGAAATGGATGGGCCTACTCCCTAGCAAAGAAAACAGTTCTAGCTTGATTTCTAAGCAGCCTTTTTCTGCTGAGTTCTGGTGCGAAATCATAGATTCCTGCTGCTTTGATGCAATTTTGAGTGAGATGTCCAAACTCTCTCCCCACTTAGGAATCTGAACATCCAGCATCAAGTCTGAACTCTTATCTGCAGTTAAACTTGACTTAGGGAAAGGTGGGGACGAGGTGAAATATAAAAATATTCAAGCAGATTATTGTCTACACATCCTAGGATGAATTCATTATTTGGCAAGATTGTTTTTCCTACATAATTATCACCTGAGTGCTTTCTTAAATTAGCTAAAATGTTTTACTTTTTAAACTAAAAGCAAAGAATATACAGAATACTTGAGTTATACTGAAGTTACAACTTCATTTAAGAAAATAGGTTTGACCCAAAACTCAGTGCAAGTGGCAAAGTTGACCATTACTGTACAGTATCTGCAAGAAAAAACAAAACAAAACGAAACAAAACAAAAACAAAGAACAAACCCACAATGCTCACACGACACCGCCTGGCGGTGCCCAAACCAAACCAAACAAACAAAATAAGGGTCTAAAATAAAACCTTGAAAAGCTTCCAACATTGAATTTTGTCCATAAATAAGCACAAATTGAAATTGAACTGTGAAGCAAGAAAAATGACCATGTTAACAGTTACCAAACTGGTTTTAACCATCAGATACAAAAGAAGAGGAATGTTGGAAACTGTTTATAAATGAGAAATGAAGTTTCCAGTTTTGAGAAAATTGAGGCATGCAGGACTTTTGCATATGGATATATATATATACTTTATATATATTATATATAATATGTACAGTCTAGCTATAAAAACTTTGATGTGTATAGAAGCTGTCTTCAATGAAAAAAATTGAACATTCAGAAGAAATTCCTGAGATAGGGTTTGTGACATGGGCCACTGAGAAAAAAAATCCGTGGTTGGGTCCTAGAGGTGTTGTAGTCTATCCCTGTGAAGACTGAAAATAACCCACAGACAGACAGTGTCGCACTGTTGTCTTTCCTTGCCTGAGCAAGGGGTAGCACCATTGTGAAGGTAACTCTATCGCTCCTGCTTGAAGAGAGGAAGGAATACTTCAGAACAGTATTGCTGCTAAGACCGCTGTAGTGTGCACCAAATTCATTCTCGGTTCTTCAAGACAACAGATGAACAGTGCCATAGGCTGACTGAAGAACACCTGGATGGGAGAGGTGTGAGGACTGGGAGGCAGATCCTAGTTACTAGGTGTAATCTTTCCTGGGCTGTTCATCAGTCGTACACTTGTCAGTCATTTCCTGGCAGAAGTCCACAGTCACCGACTGGCTCCTGGGTTCAAGAGGAGGTCCTCTCTCAGAGAAGGTTCCTGGGTCAGTACCTTCCAACCTCCTCCCAGAGGTACAATTCTCAGAGGCATTGCTGGGGACCCAAGGGGGCCCAGGGGGAGCCGCACCTGGCTCCAAGCAGCAGGGCACGCTTTCCCCCACCGCACACTGGGAGGCTGCAAGGTTCTGCTCAACACTCAAGGGAGTGGGGTTAATACTGGAAGCTCCAGGGAGATCCATGGGGATGAGGACAGGGCAATACCGGTGCAGGGCCTGGATCTGCTCGGGGCTCTGGATATCTCGGCAGACTTCCTGGGAGAGGCAGGAGAAGTTGTCTAGCAGTTCCCCCATGCATGCTTTCAGTTGATTCCTCTCTGACAACAGTTTTTCTTTCTCACATACCTGGACAATAGAGGGAAAAAGAGAAGGCTTGATCAGTCCTGAATTGGAGGGCACAAGGTATCCTTTCAGGGGTTTTCCCAAACTTTGTTTTATATCCTACATTATAACACAACTCATGAAAAATGAGGTCAGGGTCAGACATTTAAAAATTACACATGTCCAGGGAGCCTGGACACACACCCTGGCCATGTCTGAGCAGCTCATCCAGATGTGCTGCTGCCATTGACACCTGCCCTGTGCTGTCTCTTTATACCTCTCTGAGACCCAGGCAAGAGACCAGCAAAATCACTACCAACCAGAAAATGCCCCAGTTTCCGGGAATTTGGGGTTTGTAGAACATCAACTGGAAAACTCTTAGTCCCAAATCTTACAGTTGAAAACATCCCCCTACTGCATTAGGCTGCTATTTTTAAAGGACAAAAGTTGACCAATTCCAGCTATCTGACATTCTGAAAATGGCAAAACTATGAAGACAGTTAAAAGTTTATCAGTGGTTACCAGAGTTAAGGAATAGATGAATAAGTGGAGCACAGAGGATTTTAGGTCAGTGAATCTAATTTGTATGATACTATAGTGGTGAGCACTGCAGTGTGTGTGTGTGTGTGTGTGTGTGTGTGTGTGTGTATACACATACATACATATCTATATCTCTCTCTATATAGTCCTTTATATATTTGCCAAAATGCACAGTACATACAAACCAAGTTTGAACACCAAAGTAAGGACTTCGGGTGACAAAGATGTATCTATGTAGATGCACCCATTATAGCAAATGTGCCACTCTGGTGGACGTGTTGACAGTGGGGAGGCTGTGAGTGTGTAGGATCAGGGGGCATTTGGGAACCCTGAATATTCCATTCCATTTTTCTATAAACCTAAAACTACTCTGAAGAAGTAAGTCTATTTAAAAACAAATAAAATCAACCATCAGTGGTCTCATATGGTTCAACCTAACACCTGCAGGCTCTTTGGCCTTTGTATCACAGCAGATGGACTACACTGGTCCCCCTTCTGGGTCTGTTGCAGCTGTAGTGAATCCTAAGCAGGGATTTTCCCTGGACACAGGATGGGGAAGACAGAAACTGGGAGCCTGAGCCCTAACATACTAGCCCACCATTCTGAGATGCTTTTCCCCTTAAACAAAATCCCACATATGTGCTTCTGTTACTAAAATTTATCAACTCCTTGGAGAGATGAGTTTAGCACCAGAGAACAGACTCATTAAGGTTTTACCATCAGTGTTTGTGCGAGGTCCATGCGTTGCACATGATGAAGTGGATGAGGAAACTGGGCGCCTGAGGCAGTGTGAAGGGAGTCCCGGCCAGCCCTCTGCTGGTGTGGGTGGGAAGGGCGAGGGAGGATGAGGGGAATGAAGAGGAGAGAGAGAGGAGCACGCATCCCATGCACAAGGAGCAAGTCTCCAACGTGGGAACTGCACGTGCTGTAACACGAATACAATCTGGCAGGCAGCGTGGGCATGTGTGTCGGAGAGAGAGATTTACATGGGGAAAGGGCACCTGCTAAAATATTTATAAATTTATCAAGAAAACATGTTTTAAAAATGAAAAATAAACAGATGTACAAGTGCAACTCGAGAGAAATACATTATGTGAGTTTGCAGAAGCGGAGTGGTGGGTGTGTGAGAAACGGTGTGGGTGTGGGAAGTGAGTGTGGGGCCTGCTGGGGACTGTGCAGGGTGAGAGGGGTGGGGATGGGAGCTATCCTGCCGGCCCAGGCCATCTCCGTCACTGGGCCAGGCAAGTGGGCACAGTACCCTGGTTAGCTTATAAGAAATAAAACGAGAGAGTTCTCTTGGGGAGAGAGTCCTGCATGCATGATGGGTCCCCTGGACCTCTATCCTTTGAACCTAGAAGCCTTCAAAGGAAGGGGCAACAACTTCCAGCCACCAGGAGAGTAATCTCAGTCTCAATTCTGCCGCATCAGCTTGGCCAGGGCACAGACCTACTTGTGAAAAATGTCTGGGCCACTTTCTAGGGGAAAGAAAATGAGGTGCCACTTGTGAGAGTTTTGGCTCTGCAGGAAAGGCAGCATGAGTCATGCTTTGGGTAAAAGCACAAGCTCTCAGTCACAGACACAGATTGATGAGCACGAGGCACTCTTAGCACTGGAACACAGCATAGTATTTAAGGGGTTGTCAAAGAGTGGTGGAGGACTAGGAGTTCTTGGTTTTTCAACTGAACAATACCAGCAAAGGGCTTTAGATATCTGCCTGCTCTATAGTTTCTTAAATTTTATTATTTGTTTAGTATTACACAATTATAAAAGCAGAATGTTAATTACTAAAACCAGGTTTTTTTCTCTACTACCTGAAGAGAAGTGCAGAGCAAGAATTACTATAGAGATGTGACTCTATAGATTCGCACCTGGTTGTCTTGGTGACCTAAGCCCACCAGGCCTTCAGAAGATCCACACTCACCAACAGGAACATCCTGCTTCCTAATGTGATTTAAATTATGTTTTGTTGTTGTTAAAATAATATGAGGACTGGGGATGGAAGTCAGTGGTAAAGTTCCTGTCTAGCATATGCAAGGCCCATGGTTTGATTCCCAGCACTGCAAGAACAAAACAAAACAAAAAACCCAAGACAAACAAACAAAAAACATTAAAGAAAAATTTGGAAAAAAGAAGAAACTTGTAATCTTTTGACCTAAATTGTCATAATTTCCAGTAAGTTTTAGTGCAAGACAGTTCTTAAAAGCCAACAATGGGCCAACACCGGAGATTCAGAGACGATCAAGACACTGTCCTATCCTCGAGGAACCTACAGTGAGGACAGACACATGCACAAAGAATCCAAGAATGAATGATAAGCACTAAGTCAGAGGGCAGATCAGGGCTCCCAGGGCAGGGGCCCAGCCTAACTGGAGACTCAGCAAAGGCAGACTTCCTGAAGAGACGACCTGATTCTTAAAGCACAAAGGAGCTAGTTAGAGAAGGAAGAAGTAGAGGAATGTCCAGGATAAGGGGAGTCAGTAGGCATGAGTGCAGAAATACAAAACGGCAGGAGATCTGGGGTAAATTTGGACAGTTTGGTATCATTCGAGGTTGAATCCTTAGAAGGGAGTGAAAGGTGATGCCGGAGGGGCAGTTTACAGACAGAATCATGGAGGGCAGGGTATGTCTTTAAAAATGTTTCTAAGTTGTCACATAATAATTGTGCATATTTATGGTGTACAATGTGATAATTCAACATATGAATACAATGTGCATGATCAAGCAGGCTAATTAGCATTTCTCTTTTCTTAACCATTTGTAATTTGCTTTTTTGGGGGAAGCTTTGAACTCCTCTTTTCCAGTTCTTCATAAGATACATAATAAATTCTTACAAACTTTAGTGACCCCACTGTGTTGTAGACATTGCAATTTACTGTTCTAATTGTATTTTGGTACCTGTTATCCAGCCTCCCACAGGACTGGCCTTGCTAAGGAGCTTGGGCTTTACTTTGTAGGTGATGGAAGCTACTGAACATGGGTAGATTTTCACTGCTTCATGTCAAAACAAGAACGAGAACAACACACCCCTGAAGTCCAAGGTTATCTTAACAATAAACACAAAACACTTCCTTGAGCTTTCCCAACATCTCATCTTTGCTCTTAGGCTTATCACGAGGCATAGAATTTGCTGCAAATAGTCTGAGAACCTTAACTTAGATCATGAACATTACATGGCCTCCCTCTTCTTCAGCTTCACAGATCTTAAGCCAGAATTTGGATAGCGAAGAGGTAGAGCTGAATAGGTCAAGTTGTTTGTCTTCAAAGCTATGGTCAGGAGCCAGAGGTGGCCTATATTTACTTCCTATAGCATGAGGATGAAGAGTGGGGACATAACTCTGAGCATGGAGGAACTTGGGAGATGGGAATTTGTTTACTGAGATAAAAGATTCTCAGGCACAGGGAAGAGAAGGCAGCCACTTTTAGAAGAATTGCAAAATCAAGGACCCTGGGGCTGCAAAGGGTTATAGGAGATCATTTTGCTAACCAAGTGCCCCTCTGTAGGTAGATGACGTATCTCTCACCTATACTGTTCTGCTGGGAGGCAGAGAAAGCAGTGGTAAAATAACACCATTTGGAATCAGACAACTGGGTTTGCATTCAAGGAAATTTATCTAATCTTTCTGCATATAGTTTCCTCTTCTATAAATGGGGATAAAATAGTATCTAAGTTATAGTGCAGATTAAATGTGACCATTCACAAAAACAGTTTAGAAGAATACCTGGTCCACAGATGCATGCAATACATATCTCCTATTATTACATATCAAATGGAAAATAAAAAATTTCTATATGAATGACTAAAGGATATGACACGATTACACACCTACATACCCACACACAATGCAGATATAAAGCTATTATTTCTGTTGAGAAATTACCTTAAAAATAAATCCAAATGTCCCTAAAGGGTGCCCTTTCTACTTCTCCGGTCATCACTGCTATAACTTTCCATTAGTCCTGGTTGCTTTGGGTTGCTGAACACAACTGATGGATCAACTCACCAATTTGCGGATTTCACATTCTAAGTTCTGAATACAGTCCAGTTTCCTCTTGCGGCAGCGCTGAGCGGCGATGCGGTTCTTGCTGCGCCGCCGGACATCGTGAATGAATTCTAACTGTTCTGAGGTTAGCTTGTGCATCTTAATCATCATCTGGAAATCGTTCCTTGGAAGATCTGTGATTTGATCTACAGGAAAAGGAAGTTTGACCTGAAACCAACAAAAACAGAGTAAGATTATAATAGCTGGATTTTAATTTTAATTCTGACAGGTAGAACATCAGAAAATGGTCACACCTCTTAAGATCACCAGGTAAAAGGGGAACTACTGAAAGCAAGATGCGATTCATTCTTTGCTGTTTCAAATAAAAGTAAGATCAAATATTTGGGTAATCAAACAGAATAAGAACACACAAGTACAATGTGGGTGTCATTCCTAAAACTTTTAAGGCAAATTACATGGACATTGTGTCATTTTTTCCATTGCTGTAGCACTTTTGCAAGAGGGACTCCATATATGTCTATATGAAGGTCAAAACCTCCAGTCACAAGACATATAGCATAACTCAATAAAATGCCAAGTTACAGGGAGATACCATCTAACAACTTATGTAAAACACTCGAATGAAGAGAATCATTCCTTCCTTGAAAATCTGAAAAGATAAACAATCAGCATGATTCCTAGTCACAACAGCAAAAATGCAATGCAAGGAAATAACCTGGATAGGCTCTGCCCATGTGGACTAGGAGACGGAACTGGGTTTTGGTTTTTCTTACCAGATATAAGACCTCTCTGAGCCTTAATTTCCTCATCTGCAAAATGGGGTATGCAGCTGTCCTGTGTTATGCACTGTAACTGTGTAAGTGTTAGGTACTTTGGCAGACTGTTTTCCAAAAATGGTTATATCATCTAACATTTTCTTTTACAACATAATGTCTCATTCCTCTATCAAGAGGTGTTATGCACATTCCTGCCATATCAACAGAACAGTAGATTTCATGGTGTGTAATTTCTGAGGCTAGGAAGGCATGCAGTTTGCCCTTAGATCTCTTAGACTGTGCATTCTGGAGGAAACCAGCTGCCATGCCATAAGGATGCTCAAGCAGTGATGTGGAGAAGCCCATGTGGACATAAGCCAATGCCTCCAGCCAACAGCTAGCCTCACCTTGCCAGTCATGTGAATGGGCTACCAATAAATGAATTCTCTAGCCCTACTCAAACCTTCAGATAAACACCCACTTCAACTCCATGAGAAATGCTTAGTCAGTATTGCTCAAATGGGCCACTCCTAAATTCCTGACTCCTAGAAACTCTGAGAGATATTAAATGATCATTATATAAACCATTAAGTTTGGGGATGACTTATTATCCAGCAATATATAATCAATGTAGGTACTTTTCTCAGTAAGATTCCTACTTCCAAACTCTTGCAAGTCAAGGCAAATAAGAATTACCTAAAGAGAAGATGCTTGAGGGATGTGCTTTCCTTATATGGTTAAATGCTGGGACTCTAATCCTGTGGTGGTTTGAAATCTTTTTTTCTTTGCCTCCCTCCCTTCGTTCCTTCCTTCCTCCCTCCCTCCCTCCCTTCGTTCCTTCCTTTCTGAAACAGGGGATTGAACGAGGGGTGCTCTACCACTGAGCTATATCCTCAGTCCTTTATATTGTATTTTGAGACACTCTTGCTAAATTGCCCAAGTTGGCCTAGAACTTGTGATCTTCCTGCCTCAGCCACATGAGTCACTGGGATTACCAGTATGCACCACTGCAGCTGGCTGGCTGAAATGTTTCTGAAGAAGAGAATAACGAACAATGAAAATGAGTAAATGTGAAAGCCTCTAATGCAGAAGGTGAGAAGTGAACCAAAGTTCTCTGTCTCCAGAGCCTTCTGAGCACCCATGAAGTGAAGAACACAGGCCTGAACCTTTGAGCAGTTTGTCATTGCCCTTTATGAGGCTCTTACTGATAATTCAGGTACTTTTGGATTCAATTCTGGTTCTTTAGGAATTTCTGGAAAAGGAAGGCTGCAAACTGCTAGTCCAGGAAACACAATGTTACCAGCTCAGATGGCTGAGCTTTTTGCATACATTTGAGTCTGCTTTGAATGGGCCAGCAGATGGCACTACGAACCTATACTTCATCCACGTGCTAGACCAGCACTATGTAACAAACAGCAGCCACATAGAAGATTTTAAATCTTGCAGTAACCACTTTAAAAGAAGTAAAAATGGAGCATGAGAAGAATGGAGAAACTTTAGCCAAAGGGGAGGGAGGGGAGGGAAGGGGACATGGGGTCAGGAAAGATGGTGGAATGAGATGGACATCATTGCCCTAGGTTCATATATGACTGCACATATGGTGTGATTCTACATCATGTACATAACCAGAGAAATGAAAAGTTGTGCTCCATTTGTGTACAACGAATCAAAATGCATTCTGCTGTCATGTATATCTAAGTACAATAAATAAATTATAAAAAAGAAGTAAAAATTAATAGGTGAAATTAATCTTAATAACATGTTATTTAACCCAACAGAGCTGGAATATTTATAACACATAACATAGAAATTATTAAGAAATATTTAACATTTTTTTGTTAAATTTTCAAAAACCCAAAGCATATATATGCATATATGCATATATATTTTATCATTCTAGCACATCACAGCTCAGACTGGCCACCTTTCAGGGGCTCACTAGCCACATGCAGGGTGTGGCTACTGTGCTGGACAGCACAGTTCTAGAAGACTCAAGCTGAGTAGCCAGAAAAACACACGAGCCTGAGTTTAACTAATTGGAATATTTATGGTGAAGGAATCAACCCCTCATTACTATTCAGATGCTGCTGTGTTAAATTGGTGTCTTTCAAGGAACTGAGGACGAAGAAGCTACTCTATTTTAAGCTCAAGCCTTTTCTTTGGTTGCATCAGTCGCTGGCAGATGTGAGCCCTGATCCTGGCATCCATGGCTAGTTAATCCCCATGCACAAAGGCAAATATGCATAATGATCATTTGACTTTTCCGTAGCTGGGTGCAATTTCTTTGTCAGGTTCCTTCCTACCTCTGAGCCAGCTCAATGTGACATTTGCTAAAGGCTCCCAATGGGTGCTCTGATTGGACTTCCACATGGTGAACCATGTCCCATGACACCTGTAAAATTCTGGCCCAAAAAAACAAAATCGCAGCAGAGCACATTACACTACCCTGGACTGAGCCTTGCTCTGACTGCTAAAGACAGGCAGCCAGGACAAACAGTTCCTTGTTACGGGCTCAGGAAAGGCCTTTGTCCATGGGACTGTGTTTGCACAAGGCTTATAATGATATGAAAGAATGTTTGATTTCCCTTTTATACCCTTTGGATAACAAACAGACACTCAAATCCTGGACGGTGCCTCTGTAACAGAGGTCTGTCTGTTGGAGACAGGGGATGTTTCGACACAGCAAGGGTTGTGGCACTTTTGGGGCTTCTGGAGTTTCCCCCTCTGGTGACAACAAAGTCATTCTGCTTCTACTCCAAATTGTGTGTACTTGTTTTCAGAAAGAAAACATAGCTATAGTTCAGGCCACAGCATAAGTCAAAAGGGCTTCCAAACCAAGAGCTTCTGTATTTAAAATCATCTAGACAGTAAATATAAAACACAAGGGAGACAGGACACAGGACTGGCAGGAGAAGGGAAAAATCAACAATGCTAGTTTCAAAGTCCTTGAAGCAAAAGGTCATCTGAAATTTCAGCAGGGCTGTTGCAACTCAAGCTGCTTTTTAAAAAGGCTCACAGGAAAAGAAAATAGTCAACTACAGACTTTCTTCCATGTGGGAAAAACAAAACAACAAAAGAAACCCCTTGCTTTTGTGTCTTTTTAGAGATGTTACCCCTGCGGCAAGGAAGAACTTTCACTGACTAGCTGGTGGAGGCCCCTGACTTGTTCCTGGAGGGCCACAGCGGGAGCCTGACCACATACATCCCTTTATTGCTTTCAGAGTGGTAAGTTGGAGCCAACAGGCATCTTCCCTGGAGATGAGGAGCAGCCATCAGCCCTTTGGTCTCCTGGAGAACATTCTATTCACAGACTTGTGGACGCCCAGCATTCCCTACTAGGGGGTGGAAAAGTCAGATAATGAATGCAACTGGGCCTTGGAAAGCTGAAACACACGGAGATGGCTGGGGCTGTCCTCTCTTCCTCTCAGAGTGTTACCACAACATAAATAGGCTCAACAGGGCTTAACATCTTACTGTCCCTCCACACACTGATTCTTCCAGGATTTCCCTTCTAAGAATGATTCGGTTTCATTCACTGGACCCTCATGAACAGTGCAGAACAGCTAACCTGACAAGATGAGCTATCATTAACGCCTGTCGGAATGGCCTCCAATTATATATAGTCAGCCAGTCGCGGCTCCAGGAAGGAAGGCTGCGTAAAAGAGGAAGTGCATGTGGGATTCACCGGTGCTGATTCTCTTCAGCCATGAGTCTGCTGCTTTGGTTCTTAGTAGAGCTCAGAGACTCAGGAGCAGCCACTGAGTCAGCAAGTCAAGGACCAAAGAGGGCACTACAGGCTGCTGTCACAGTTTGCACAATAAGCTACTGTTGATTTTACCCAGCCCTGGCAAAGTGCTGACTCTTCTCTTCCCTCTGGAACACACAGGAGGAAAAAAGATAAGAGATTGGTTTGTAGTATGGTATTTGCATTGCCTTCCCTAAGCAATGTCCAGAGGAGGGTTAAATCTTCCAGGAGATCCAGCTCTTTAGCAGTCAATGAAATGGATGGTTCTCGCAGCATGCCCAGGCACCTCTAGCCTAAGGAGCTGACAAAGGGTGGGGAGGAAGCTGTGATATCTGGATGGTGCATGGAGCCTTAAATGTGCCTCCTCTGTGCTGTCTGAACAACCAGACGGAGTGCCTGAATAGAGAAGGCTGCAGCCAGACCCTCCACGCCAGTATTTCCTTCTCACCAAACACAACAGCTTGCCTTGCTTACAATTACCTGAATTCGGTAGCCTAAGTCATTATCTCATTCCTCCTCATTTAAAAATCTTTAAAAATTACAAAAGTATAACTTCTTACAGAAAATTCAAATATGAGACGAAAAAAGAGGAAAAAATTCCCATCCCCAAATGATAATTCTCTTGGATCATGGATTTCCTCATGATACTTGTTTGTTTAGCACTTTTTTTTTCATACTGGGGATTAAATCTAGGGGTTCTCTACCACTGGGTTACATCCTTGGCCCTTTTTACTTTGAGGTAGGGTCTTGCTAAGTTCCTGAGGCTGGTCTCCAACCTGTGATCCTCCTGCCTCAGCTTGCCAAGTAGGCTGGATTTCAGGTGTGTATCCCTGTGCCCGGCTGCTCTGTACATTGTTTTTTTTTTTTTTATGGAGTTGCAATTAGTGGTACTATATCCATTTCATCTCATCATGCCTCTGAACACACATTTCACTTGCCTGGTGCTTCTCATTTGCTGGGTAAGGGTTATTGGAAAAGGAAGACTGAGCTGTAGATTTTGTAGCAAAAGCTCAAAACAAGCATCTATTTTCTTCAGAACTCCTAATGGAAGAGTGGTTTGTGAATATTTTTTCCAATCTTTCTTAGTGTCACTATCAGATGTTAAGAGGAAGCTGCAGTAGTAGCGCCATACTAACAAGATACCCTAAGGCACGGATGTGCCATCAGCTCTTTAAAGCCTTTAACCTGTGCTCTTTAAGACTCTTGTCCTGGTGAACTGTTGTGGGAGGCAGCAGGATGCCCCCTGGACTGATGATTCCAAGGCTGTTGGAAGGAGGCAGCCAGCTCAGTGCTGGGCAAACGCCAACGACATGGTCCTTCCTCCCAGACTAAGAAACATTTCCAGCACAATTGTCCTCCTACCCTGTATTCTCATGGTCCATTTTCTGGCACAGATTGCAGGACACATGGGATTTCATTCTAATGTTGAAATTAATGAGCTGTGTGATTCCAGGCAGGTCACCCTCTCTGTCTTAATGCTCTTTGAAGATCTGTGAGTCAGACAGAGGTAACAGTTGCCCTACTTAGCTTATAGAGTTACTATAAAGAATAAAATTGGAAAACAGATGAAGAGAAGCTGGATTTGCCTGTTGATACATAGTATTATTATTTCTATCAGCCCTCACTGTCTTGGTCACTTGGTTTCTTCTTCCAGGCATATAGCTGTTCTTTGGAGTTCCAGATGTTGAGAATGTTCTAGACAACATGAAAATACTGTTTCAATTAGAAATATGGCCAACTTCTACACTGCCCTGCAAGGTCTTCTTTTTATAAAGCAGACCAATTATAGACACCTCTAAAAACATGCCTGATTCACCAAGCCACAAAAATGACTGTTAAAATTTTACATACAAAGTGTGTGTCAAAGCCAGCATTTGGGTGGGAGGAGTTAGTCAGACACGGCCCTTCTCTTTTGTACCAGGTCAGTGTTTGCTCTGAAGGGTATTTTTCTCTTTTCTCTTCTCTCCCTCTGCACCCATACACTCAGTCTCATATAGTATTATCCCCTCAACATGAATCATGTTAGTAAAGCAGTCCAACTAATTAATGCTAATCTACTTTCCAGTGCTTTAAAAAACCCCAACCCCCAAAATCCACAATTACAAACACTTTGGGTACAAAACAGTTTTACTAGGAAACTTACTACTTGGGAAAGTGTAACTGCTCTATGATTTTCAAGTTCTAAAATAAAGTTGATTTTCAAGTTGTAAATCATAGTGAGATACCACATCACACTCACTAGATGGCTACAATAAAAAAGATAGACAACAGTAAGTGTTGGTGAGGATGTGGAGAAACCAGATCCTTCATACGCTGCTAGAGGGAATGTAAAATGTTACATCTGCCTTAGAAAAGCAGTCTGATATTTCTTCAAAAGGCTAAATACAGAGTTGTCATATGATTCAGTAATTCCACTCTTAGGTATACCATAAAGAGAACTGAAAACATATCTACAAAAAATTCATACTCAGTGCTCATAATAGCATTATTCATAATGGCTAGAAAATGCAAACAAACCAAAGTTTCTCAATCAGTGATGAGTTGAGTCAACAAAATGTGGGATAGCTCAACAAAATGGATCCACACAATGGAATATTATTCAGCAATAAAAAGGAATGATGTACTGAAACTTGATAATGTACTTGGTGG
Organism: Geosciurus inauris; assembly: GCA_004024805.1. Classification (NCBI taxonomy): domain Eukaryota; kingdom Metazoa; phylum Chordata; class Mammalia; order Rodentia; family Sciuridae; genus Geosciurus; species Geosciurus inauris. Next base: position 94,569 of record PVHX01000036.1, read on the forward strand.
CTATATCAATACATCAATGGCCAGGATGAACTTTGAAAACACGCTAAGTGAAAAAACCTAGACAAAAAAAGTCTACATATTGTAAGATTAAATTTATATGAAATGTCTAGAACAGACAAGTCTACTGAGACAGAAGGTAGATTAGTGGTTGCCTGGGGTTGAGGGAAGTAGTTTCCTTTTGGGGTGATGAAATTTTTTTTGAGAAGTCTGTACAACTGTGAATACATTAAAAACTATTGAATTGTTCACTTTAATAGGGTGAATGTCCTGATTTGGATGACACATCCCTCAAAGGCTCATGTGTTGAAGGCTTGGTCTACAATACAGCAAAATGCAGAGGTGGGGCTTTTGAGAAGTGATTGGATCACAAGGTGCTGATCTAATCAATAGATTAATCCATTGATGAGTTCATAATTGAAAGGATTATTGGGAAGTGGTATAAACTACAGGAGGTGGAGCCTCGTTAGAGGAAGTCATTGGGGGTATGCACGAGAGGGGTATATCCTGTGCCTGGTCCTTTCTTCTCTCTCTCTTTGCTTCCTGGTCACCATTAGGTGAGCAACTTTGCTTCACCGTGCCCTCTCAACATGATGTTCTGCCTTACCTACAGGTACAAAGTGATGGGGCCAAGCACCTATGGACTAAAACCTCTGAAACCATGAGCCAAAAAACCTATTTTTCTTTAAGTTGATTTTCTCAGGTATTTTGTCACAGCAATGAAAAGCTGATTAACACAGTGAATTGTATGGTATAGAAATTATGACTCCATGAAAAAAATAAATGTGTGTGTATTCAGATATACACACATATATAAAATTCAAATGTTACAGTCTTACACAAAAAATGAAAATTTCCCTATACTCCCTTTCCCAAACTTTGCTTCCAACTTTATCTTATTCTGTATCCTGGTTCTATATCATATTCTGTATACTTATATGTATTTTATGAAATGAACTAGGACCTTGTTATGCATACTGGTTTGTGACTTTTTTCACTTAATATGATGTGTTCATTGTTTTCATCCTTGGAAGAAAAAGTTTACAAGCTGACTTCTTCAGGAATCTAGCAAAACCAGAAGTCACAAAGAAAATAAATCCCTGATATCTGACTACATAAAATTTAAGATTTTCTATATGGAAAAAATACTATAAATAATAAGTAGACTAGGGGAAATAAAGGCAACATCCATGAGAAAGGATTAATATTCCCAATATTCAGGGTTCAGTTCTTATAAATTGATTTAAAGTTAAACTCCACAAAAGAATAATGGGCAAAGATGTAAAATAGCATTCACAGGAAAGGAAATATAAACAGTGAATACACCAAACAAGATGTCAACTTCACTGGCAGTCACCATCTTATGCCCATCAAATAATCAAAAATTAAAAAGACTGGTGATAACTAGCACTGGCAAGAATGGAGGAAATGGAGACTCCCTACTTGTTGAAGGGTATGTGAATCACTATGACCTGTTAACTTGCTGCCAAGGTAATTAGATGGTCTAAATAAAAGAGTGAAACCTTTACTTCACTTCCCATAGGACTATAATCCACAAAAATAAAAGAACCACTACTAACAATATGTTCATAAAACTGTTTATTGGAGAAATTTTTATAAGGGGGAAGGAAGTGGAAGCAACTGGAATATCTGTTTCTAGGTGATAGCTCAATAAATTATGACTTATGGGAATTACGGATATTAGAGAAGCACATGTTGGCCCTATGTGATCAACTAGAGGCATGTACACAGTGGGTAGTTATATGGAAGAGAAAGTTGCTCAGAATTATACAGCATATAATGCTATTAAAATATGTGAATAAATATAATTATAGGCACAGGGGAATCCTGTTAAGTTTGGTATATTTGGGGCTGGATATTCTGAATTTTAGTATTTAAAAAAAGAAAATTGTGGGTGTAGCTTAAGGTAGAGCACATGCTTAGCTTGTGAGAGTCTCTGGGTTTCATCAACAGCACCAAAAAAAATTATTTAAATTATTTAAACGAAGAACTATACTGTGCTAATTTAAGTTTTTTCCAAGCTAAGAAAGAGTTAAAAAGGATGTGAAATTTAAAAATTAAAAATTTTTATGAAAATTAAAACGTTAAAAATTTTTGAGATGGTAGAGCTACTAAAACATGGTGTAACTAGGACATTTTATGGAAGATATATCGACATTTTTCTTTTCTTTTTTGGTACCAGGGATTGAACTCAGGTGTACTCAACCACCAAGCCACATCCTTAGCCCTATTTTGTGTTTTATGTAGAGACAGGGTCTCACTGAGTTGCTTAGCACCTCGCCATTGCTGAGGCTGGTTTTGAACTTGTGATTCTCCTGTCTCAGCCTCCCTAAGTGCTGGGATTACAGGCGTGCGCCACTGTGCCTGGCTAGACACTTTGAGCTAACATTTTGGCTTCTTACAAAGGTGAAGGAAGAGAAACTGGGAAGGAACTCCTTTAGTATTAGGCTGGTGGTGGGCTGCATATAGGAACTCCATGTTTGGTTTCGATTCTGGTGTCTCCTTGGGGTTTACCTGAAGGGAAGGCACCTGAATCCCATATGAGAGCAGATCAGGGCAGATTCAGTTTAACAGATGCTGGCTTCTTGATCAGTTTAGAAAACCAGGTTATAACTCATGTGGGGAAGGAACTGCCTTCCACATATTCCCAGGAACAACACTTCCTCCAGCGTCAAAGTAACTCCTACAAAAAAGTTATTACTTCCCAGAGTAGCAGTCATGCCACATCCCTAGGATGCAGTCAGTTCTTGGAAAACCTAACCTCCTCTACTCTACGAAAACCTAAATGTCCAATTGGGAAAAAGTTTAGCTTGACTATCTCTTTTCTGAACAAAGTAAACTACTGAGAGGGGCTGAGTGTGACTCCTGAGATGGCAGAGAGCTTTGGCAAATGCCTCTTTTCTCATAGCTTGGGAATGCAAATGTTATGGTTTAGATATAAGGTGTCCCTTCTCCTGCCTCCCAACCCACTACTAGGTCATATTAGATAATGCAGGTATGTTCAAAGTTGAAATGATCAGATTATGAGAGATTGTAACCTAATCAGTGGATTGACCCATATGATGTGGAAATGATTTAAAAGGACTACTGTAATGGGTGGTAACTGCAGGCAGGTAGGGTTTGACTAGAGGAAGGTGGTCACTGGGGGCCTGCCCTTGGGGATTATGTATCATGTCCCTGGCTTCTCGTGCTCATTCCTCTACTTCCTGGCTAACATGAGCTTCCCTCTGCCATGCCCTTCCTCCATGATGTTCTACCTCACCTTGGGCCCAGAGTAATAAATGGAGTTGGCCAATCATAGACTGACCTCTGAAACCATAAGCCTCGAACAGACTTTTCCTTCTTTAAGTTGTTCTTGTCAGGTATTTTGGTCATAGTGACAAAAAAAACTGACTGACACAGCAAACAACAGATTTAAGTACATACAAAAATAAAAAGCAGGAGTCTTTATTTAGGGGAGGTTAATCCTGTTGCTAACTATTTTGTAGGTTAAAAATAAATCTTCCTTTTAACTGAGTGGGTAGTTTCAGCTCTAAGGTGGATGCTGACATGGCCTGAACATAGAAAAAACACATGTGCTTTCACTGAGGGCACTGAGTTCCAAAAAGTGACTTTAAGCTGTTCTCTTTTGGACTATTACAGGGGCACAAGGAGCTGTATCTGAAACTGACAGTTTCTGACACGTATGCACATGTCCTAAAAACACAACCTCTTGAGAGCTGAATGGTGGGGTTTCTCTTAAAGGACAGACAAAAACCAGATTCTGAGACATTTATCTCATTACCACAGAACAGAGTACAGGGCAAGATAAGTCATCATGCGCATGAACCCAACCAAGTGATGAGCTTTCTGAATCAAGTATACTTCCTAACAGTTTCAGGGACAAAAAGCAAACCTCATAGAAGTTGTGTTCAGGAGGAAAGAATGAATGAGGAGAGAGAATGCAAACCCTTCCTCAATTTTAGGAAACCTCAATCCTCCTGAGGCCAAGACACAACTGTGCATCTGGCTTGGATACTGGATGCATCCCAAACCTACAGGGATAAGGTACATCTGAATGAAAACGGTTCCTATTCCTATTTCCTTTATAATTTTCTTAGTTAAATTCAATCCTTTCAATGTTTTTCTGTCTTTCTCCATTTGTGCCAGGTACTAACAGTAGAGCAGGGACCAGGCCGGTTAGCAAAGCAGAGGAAGTGACCACAGGGCATTTCTACAGTTGGCACAGGGAGCTCTGGAATCTATTTTCAAAACATGCCTGAACTAAAACCTCACATGCTCCTTGCCTGTCAGTCTTGCAGAGGCTGAATAAACCGCACGTGGCTCTGTGAAAAGCCACCTCACCCCATGTGGCATTTGTGCTGTCTGGTTAGGTTAACATCTGTTGCCCCACTGAGGCTAACACCCAGAGAGTGCAGACAAGTCCTGAGCACATTGGCTTCACAAGGACTGCATGTCCTTTCTTTTGTGTTTCCTGGACACAGGAATGTAGGACTTGTCACTGGCTGGGTTTGCTCACTCCTGCTCCCAAAGCAGATCTGAGGCACAAGTGTGTCTCAGGCTGGTTCCTTGTCATCAGCAAGACAGTGCAGAGAGTGCCAGGTCATGACACAGACTCCTGGGTCTGTCTAGGGAACATTTGTGTTACTGGGAAAGTGGGGACCTATGGGGGCTCTTGTTCTTCTCTCTCCTTAGTCATGTGAGTCTTGCTCACGATGCGGCTGGTGTTGCCCATGCTTCTTCTCCCACAAGTAGTGAGACATGGACTGAGGCTTTGGATATTTTTATCTACAAAGCATTATGCTTTCAGGGTAGATACAACCACTACTCTACAAAATGACGTCTTCTCATGTTGTGGGAGCTTGGGAAATGAGTCATTATACAGTTATGTGTGCTGACTAGGGCACTTGTGCAGTGACCCTGGGACCAGGATGGATGGCCAGCATTCCATCACCTGCATTGTGATAGACACAGGATGACCCTGGGGGTCTTCTGTTGACAAGGAAAACTTACAAGGTGCTGGGAGAGCACCTATTTTGTACTGATCTATCTAGTTTCCATCAATCAGTTCTGAGAGTCTATATTTCCCTTCATATTAAAGGGGTGAAGAGCAAGGATGAGTGCGATAAATACAATATCCTATCAAAGCAGATGGAGGAGAGAGGAGAAAGGGAGTGGGGTGAGGAGCAGGGGGATTCAAAGTATCTGAATGAGCTTTCATACATTAGACTTTCTCTTTTCACTAAGCAGCTACTTCTGCTCATTGAGTACTGAAATACAGATCAAATGTTTAGTTTCTTCTAAACCAAAATTGGTTAATTTGGAATCACCTTACAGTATCCCGCCTTTATGGATGGGGGAGGGCAGTCCCTTTACTGTCACCTTTAATCTTGGAAGATAAAAATAATCTGGGAGTGGTGATGGGGGCAGGGAAAAGTCCAAAGGACTGAGAGAGAAGGTCACATGCTTGAATTTATGTGGGTTCCCTACCTCCTGGCCCCTGTCCTGCACAGGACACGACTCACTGTCTGCTTCTGAGAACGATCCAGATTCGTCGCTGGAGTTGGTTCCATAAGACTGCTCACATTTAATCTGGGGTCGGACTTGGTTGTACATTCCATCTCCCATCAGGCCTGGCTCCTGATGTTCTGTGGCAAGGAATCTGGCTCCCTGGGAACAGGGTGAGGAGGAGAACTCGCAGAGAGGGAGGCTGCAGGGTGAGCCCCCGCTCCCATCCTCTGCATAGGAATAGGAGGAGCAGGAGCTGGAAGTCCTGGTCCTGGTTTCCAGTGGGGGTGAGCGAGGGCAGACTTTGATTGGCACCGGGCAGCTGGTGTTCGGTCGCATCCTTCCTGGCAAGTGGTCAGCCATCAGCCCGCTGTGGGAGTAGGCCTGTGAGCTGGGGAGGGACTGGCCAGCTCCCACCCACAGACCCTTTGGCACCGGTTCAGAGAGGTCTTTGTCTAAACTGCTCACCCCAGAATATGAATGCACGGAAGTGCTCACTTGGTCACAAGCACTGGAGGAGAAGATCACACTCCTCCGGTCCAGCTCTCCCTCCTGTTTACAGAGAGCCTCCAACCCAGGCCCCTTGAGGGGCGACCCCATGGTGAAGTTGGACACATCCTTTTGGCCCATGTGGGGCTGTCCATAATTCCCTGTGAAAGGGGTGTAGTCAGTTTTAAGGTCACCCTGAGTGATCCCCTTGTCAAAAGGGCACGCTGAACCCCTGGCAAAGTGCTGCTGAGATGTACTGGGCAGGCCAGACAACTCCACACCTTTTGTTATACTGAACAGAGACCTTAAACAGGAAGGCGAGGACACGCTCCTGGATCTCTCCAGGCAGGTGGCTCCGGTGGGGGTGGTGGGGGTGGGGACGGGGGCAGGGCTGGGCTGTTTGCGGTCCATCTCGACATCCCCCACTCTGTCCTTGATGTCAGACTCATCTCCCGACAGGCAGAGCGTGATGCTCTCTTCCTCGTTCTCTTCGCTGGGTGGCTCACTTTTGATCGGCCCCATGGCAAGCCCTGGCTTGAGGTTGTTGCCAGGGTTTTCTTCACTGAATGTGCTTGCGAAACCTGAGGTACTGTGTGATGATGCATTATAGACATTCTTGGTACATGCAAGCTGGTATTTCTTGTATCTGGGGTACTGGGTCAGTGCGTCCTTTTCTGAGTTCCCCTTGGTGTCCGTGGGCACATCGGACTCAGGTAGCAAGGCCTCTTCTTTTTCTGCTACTGGGATGGCAGTGGCCTCAAAGTTGATGGGGCCTGGAAGCATCTGGTCCCTGGGGCAAGCCATCTTGGCTGTCTCTGAATCCATCGTCTCCTCCTCCTCTTCCTCCTCCTCTCCCGCAGAGTTCTCATGGTCCTCGTGAGGGCGCTGGCACGCGGTGTCCTTTCGGCACACAAACAAGCCATCCTCGCTGTTCAGGAGCTGGGTCTGCAGGAAACTGAAGCAGGAGTCCTCCAGGTTGTGCATGCGCAGGAACTCAGCACAGCGGATGACCTCGCGGATGTTTTCTCTGCTGAGTAACAGCTTGGCAGTGTAGGCAAACTGTAACAGCGGCCCAAAGCCCCTGGCAGTGACCTGCAAAACAAACAGGGAAATTGCCAACATTACCATCAGCACTGCTATTGTCCTGAATCCCTCAACTGAAGCAAGATAACCAGACACTGCTAATATCCCGGAATAAAGACTGCAAAGGAGCAGTTAATCTCGTACTGGGTCAGCAATGATTCTGCTTCCAATAATTAGTGCCTGTCTCGTGCATGCCACTGCTGTACTCCATCGCGGCACAAGCAGAATTGAAAATCACCAGGGTCAAGTGGCTGAACAAGATGACAACGGGTTCAGTGTTTACACTAATGAAATATCCTGGCAAAAATGCATGGAACAATGGGAAGCCTATTAATTTCCCTCCCAATCAGTCCTGTTGAGAGCTGTTCTCCACAAGGAAGGAGTGCTGTGACACTTCTTGCAGCTCACTCGAGCCAAAGAAAGCATTATCATTTTCTTGTCAACCACAGACTGGCAACAGGGCCCTGTTAAAAACTCAGTCCATGGGGTTTCAAAAATAGTTTTTTCTCACTAACAATGTTAAAAGAAACATTAAAAACAACCCCTATCTTGCTCATCCATCATGGTTTCTACTTGGGACTTTCAATCATCATGTCATACCTGATGCTATAATGATAGCAGAGATGATGACAATCAAAAGCAATGTTCTCAACAAGAAATTAACTCCTGGCCCAAAAGAATGGGGGTTACAGAGCTAAGCAAACTGACTGTCATTTTAACGGTTGGAGCTGCTGAGTGGCATAGGACACAGGCTATTCCTTTCCTAATTATTTAGCAGCAGCTTCACCAGGCAGCTGCCTTCTCTCCTTGTAAATTGTCAAGGGCTAAGCATACTGTCATTTGGTGCTTATCCATTATATTTTATACAGATTGAAAATGTGGTACTTATGTACAGTGTGTACACTCACATCTGCACACACAATGACTTATACAATTAAAACTATGTTGCCTAATGTTCATTGTTCTTTCAGATGGAATAGATTAAACTTCCTGGTGTTCAGGATAGGTGTTCCTTACCCTGTATGTAACACTACACATCCTCTAGGTTCCTACAAGTACTGCTGATCCTCCAGGAGGGGGAGGCAGGTCTACAAATCATGTGTACAAATAAAACAAAAACAGCAATCTTGGGCTCTTGCTGGAAGCTATAGTAGCAGTGATCAAAAATTTCAGCTAGGGGAATGAGTGCAGAGAAAGACAGACAGGTAAGCTTTGTAGCTGACTTCTGCATGAATTAAGCTCACTGTAGCACATAGAAGCAAACTGTTGCAAGGACCTGCATCCATTTTTCAAATTCAACTTGGACATTGCTTCCTCTGGGAGCCCTTTTCAGTTCTTTTAGAGAGAATGAATGACACTGTCTTCCCAGCTCCTGTGGTCAGAGTGAGGAAGTGTGCAGGATTCTCTAGGGAGCACCAATCCTGTATCACTGCATTCCTTCCAGTAAGGGAAAATTTTTAGCTCCATAACTGAATGGGATTCTATATGTTAGCATTTTGTTAGTACTTAAAATAAAATTTCAAATTAAAAACATTCTGTCAGATAATAAGTCCTGAGGTATTTGGTTAAAACAAACAAAAATCCATGTCTGCTAGACCCACACTATAGTTCTACATGGGCAATCAGTGCTGTTTCCTTTTAATGGTACTTATATCTGTTTCTTTTTTTTTAATATTTATTTTTTAGTTGTAGGTGGACACAATATCTTTATTTTATTTTTATGTGGTGCTGAGGATCGAACCCAGTGCCTCCCGCGTGCTAGGCGAGCGCGCTACCACTGCGCCATAATCCCAGCCCCACTTATATCTGTTTCTATCATATGACAGTAAGCTCCTTCATTTCTCTTTCTAACCCTGCACCTAACCTAACCAGAGTCTCTAACATGGTAAGTGTCTGGCAAAAGCTTGTATGTTACTGAATATGCCATAAATCTAACAGTACACCTAACATAACTACCATGTACAGAGGGTGACAACACAGTCTGGTGGATGGGTGCTGTCCCAAGTTACTTTTGTAGCAAAGCATCATGCCAACCAACCAACCAACCAAATCAAGTCAATCAATCAAAGGCAGGTGAAAGTCCTTCTTTGTCTTGTCCCATAGTAGCAGTAGTAAAAAGCAGCTCGTCTGACCTACATTTTCGAGTCTCATTAAACTGATATGGTAATAAACTCAGCAAATGTAGTACCTACTATATCTGTTTCTTTGCATATTTCTCCCAGGAACCTTAAAAGGGTGTAAGGTACGGCAAGCGTTTATATATATTGGTCACTGAAGAAGGAGATAAGAATGCTGCACAACCAATTTTTTTTTATTGCAGTAGCTCCACCACAGACGGCAACAGCAGAATCAAGGCAGAACTGACTCCCTCAGAAGTAAGCCTCTTGCACTACACTCCTAGGCAATTTGCCAGTTGCTGAGTGAGTGGATAATACACATCTTGAGCTTTGGCAAATGTGCTCACTATATGGGAAATGTGGGAAATTGATCTTAATGCTATTTATACTTTTCATCTGGTCCTCATATACCCATCCTCGTCACTGCTTTTTATTTATTTTGATGTTGTTGGTCTCAGTAAGCCTTAAAACTATCCCCCATTGGGGCCTCTTTTAAAGAAAACTAACAAAAAAGCCACCTACCACATGGCTGCAAGGAGCTCTTGTAGAAAGCTTTTGCACACAGGGAAGAGCAGATGCTTAAATGCACAGGTTGGACTGAGGATACCAATGAGCAAAGTCCTTACATTGCACATTGATGACACTCCTCAGGTTACTGAGTTTAAAATGATCATCATATGATCATGAATGAAAAGTCATGAATAAATTGGTTTGGAAGAATATAAGGATGCTGCGAGTCATTGCCAGAGCAATTAGGTAAAAGAAATAAATGAAAGGAAAGAAGGGTAGAAGTGAAATTGTTCCTGTTCATAGATAACATCTTATATTTAGAAAACCCTGACGACTCCAACAAAAAATTAAACAAATGAACAAGTTAGTTAAGCTGTAGGATACAAAATCAGCATATAAAAATAAGCAGTGTTTCTGTACACTAACAGTGAATTATCTGAAAAAGAAATCAAGAAAACAATCCTATTTATAATAATTATAAAAATACTTGGGAATAAATTTAACCAAGGAGAAAAATCTCTACAATGAAAACTATAAAAACACTAATGAAAGAAATTGCAGACAAAAGAAATCAAAGGATATCCTGAATTCCCAGAGTAGAAAAATTAATATTGTTATAATGTCCATACTATCCAAAATGATCTACAGATTCAGGGCATTTCATATTCAAATATCGATGATTTTATTTGAAGAACTAGAATAAACAATCCCAGAATGTGTATGGAGAAGCAGGCATGGTTCTGTGAGCATGTAGCCCCAGCTACTTGGGAGGCTGAGGCAGGAGGATCACTTGAACCTAGAAGTTTGAGGTCAGTCTAGGTGACACAGTGAGACTCTGTCTGTAAAACAACAACAACAACAAAACCAAAACAAACAACAACAAAAAACCCCACAAAAGATACAGAATAGCCAAAGCAATCTACAGCAAAAAGAACACAGCAGGAGACATTACACTATCTGACTTCAAATATACAATAAAGCTCTAGTAACCAAAACAGCATGGCACTTGCATAAAATAGAAGTACAGACCAGTGCAACAGAATAGAGTGCCTGTAAATAAATCCATGCATTTACAGATAATTGATTTTTGACAAAGGTGCTAAAAACAACAGTGGAGAAAAAAAAGCCTCTTCAATAAATGGCACTGGGAAAACTGAACATCCACATGTAGGATTGAAGTACACTTTACCTCTCACCAAATACAAAAATCAAGCTGAAACGGACAACCTAAGTGTAAGACTCCAAACTATGAAATTAGTAGAACAAAGCATGGGGAAAAGTTTCATGACATTGGTCTGGGCTATAATTTTTTTGGATACGTTTTCAAATATGTTGCCTCATTTTTATGGATATAAGGTAATAAAAGCAAAAATAGACATATAGGATTATATCAAAACAAAAAGCTTCTGCATAGCAAACAATCAACAGAGTGAAGAGACCGTCTATGGAACTGGAAAAATATTTACCAACTATACATTTGATAAGGAGTTAATGTCCAAAATATATAAGGAACTCAACTCAACAGCAAGAAAATGACCCAATTAAAAATGGGCAAAAGACCCAAATGGAAATTTCTCAAAAAAAATTAGACATACAAATGGTCAAAGGCTTTATGAAAAAAATGTTCAACATCATTAAACATCTGGAAAAGGAAAATTGAAATCACAATGAGATATCACCTTATTCTTGTTAGAAATGCTATTATCAAAAGGATGAAAGTTAAGTGTTGGTGAGGTTGTGAAGGAGAACCCTTATGTACTGTTGGTGGGAATGTAATTCAGTATAGCCATTATAAAAACAGTGTGGAGGGTCTTCAAAAACTAAAAATAGTACCACTATATAAATGTCTCACTATTGGGTGTGCATCCAAAGGAAGTAAATTGAGAATGTCAAAGAGATACCTACACTCTTCTGTTTATTACAGTATTATTCACAATAGCCAAGGTATGGAATCAACCTGTCTATCAACAGATGAATGGATAAAGAAAATGCAGTATATACACACAATGAAATACTATTCAGCCATAAAAGAAAGGGAATCCTGTAATCTGCAACAACATAGATAAACCTAGAGGACATTATGTCAAGTGATACAAGCTGGCACAGAAAGACAAGTGCTGCATGATTTCACTCATATGTGGAGTCTAAAAATGCTGATTTCATAGAAGTAGGAAGTCAAATGGGACTAGGGTGGTTAGGGGATAGGAGGGATTGGGGAAACGTTGGTCACAGGATACATAATTACAGTTAGATAGGAAGAATAAATTTAAGAAACTGTGTATAGCATGGTGACTAATTATAGATTGTATTATTTATTTCTTTTTTTTTTATTGGTGGTGTTAGGGATTGGACCCAGGGCCTTATGCTTGCCAAGTAGCACATGTTGTATTCCTGAAAAATGTCAAGAGAATGGATGTGTTCTTACCACAAAATGGTAATTATGTGAGACAATGCATTTGTTAGTTAGCTAGATTTGACCATTCTACAGTGTATGTATACTTCAAAACATTATGTCATACATGCTAAATATACACAATTTAACATGTTAATTTAAAAACAATAAATTAAAGAGACTGGTTTGTCAACTGTCACTCAAGCCAAAGAGCAGAGGAAATGCTGTCCTTACCATGAAATTTCAAGAGCCCATAACTAGCCTTGCTTCCACAGTAGTTTAAATCCTGTGTTATCATACTTAGTTCTACAAAATTCTGCTCACCTTCTAGGTGCAGGGCTTTGTCTGGTGAGTCTCAATTACCATTAAGCAAGCCTCTTCTGGGGCCTAGCACTGTGCTAGCTGGGTATGGTAACACCTTCCAAAGCAGCCACCATGGCCTTCCTTAGGTACCTTAAGGGAACTGAGAAGCAGGGAGGTGAAGGAATAAATACAAGGTTACAGAAGAAGTCGGTGGGGAGTTGGCCAGCCTGCCTCTCTTCTTGCACTGAGCACTGTGAGGAAGGGACAAGTAAAACACTCAGCCCTGTGTTCAAGAGACCTATGATTTAGCTTTGGAGAAGAGGTACACACAATAAAAAGCTAATTACTGAGTGACAATGTAAGTAAGTCAACCAGGGAAGGGTCATCACAAGATTGTATGACTGAGAAATTGTATGTCAACTGAGAAATTCAGAGAATTTCAGGAGAGGCGGAGACTGCTGAGGTCTGTAGGGTCCCTTGAACACTAGCAGCTGCACACCTGGAGTGCAGTTATCTCCCCCATCTATGTCTCTGGGTCAGGGTTGCTTTGATACAGTAGGTTCTTTATGATCTGCCCCTGGGATCCTTCCTAGGACTTTATGTCTGGTGAACTTCAGGCAGTGTTAATAGTTCCAACAGAAAGCAAGTGCCCATCACACATGCTGGCCAGTGTTAAAACAGGTAGAAGCTGTCTAAATATTGGTTTAGCCATGGTAAGAAGAATACACTGTTCATTATTCGGAATCATTTAAATCCACTCACAGTACTTAGAAGACAAATATTTAGGAACCAATATGAAGCTGTATGTTTATGAAATTGTGTTCCACAAGTCTGCGTTATTTACTTTTCTTTTTCTTAACAAATAAGAGTCTGATAATGGGAAAAACAAGAAGGAGTGGGCAATGGAAAATCACACACAAAACTAATGACCCATAAAAATGGTATTTTAAAAAAAGTAATGATCATAAAGTTAAAGTGGAAAGAAGCGACTAGAAATAGCAAACCAGTTCCATTCCACTGATGTTAATGGAGCTGCATCCCACTGCTCTAAGGAAAGCAGACATATCTAGGCTAAAATCCACTGGTTAGGAATGGCCTTATGCTATGATAAATGCAAAGTATAATATTAAAGAAACCTGGGATAATATTCTTGCATTTTGAATGAAATGTTTTGGATGGATCATTTTGGAGAGTATTTATTCATCACACACAAATATGTTACTTCCTGGTCCCAGAATGTACAATACACACTTTGCTACAGGTGAGACTGGATCATGCATGAGAGTAAAACAGAATGGACCATGTGGGGCTGAGACCTGGGGAAGGTCAGGAAGCAACACCCTTTTTGCTCTTTGTTTCCTTTTTATTTTTTTTGACCTAGGGATTGAACCCAGAGGCACTTAACCACTGAGCAATGTCCCAAACCCTTTTTATTTTATATTTTGAGACAGGGCCTCACTAAGTTGCTTAGGGCTTTGCTTGCGAAGTTGCTGAGGCAGGCTTTAAACTTGAGATTCTCCTGCCTCAGCCTCTGGAGTCACTGGAATTATAGGCATGTGTCACCAAACCCAGCTCTCTGACTGCTTCCTAGGAGGTGCTGACCTCAGTCTGCAGCTGACACACAGGAGCAAAGTGGCACTGACTTTCAGGTGTCAGTCCTGAAAGAAATAAGGCCAGCTATCAAACTTATGTGCTACGACATGAGTCAACACACTGATGATGTTGAAGATCTGGTCCATGCAAACTATGGCCCTTTGCCCTCTAGTGGGCTCTAATTTATCATTTCTGTGTAGCATAAAAGGAAGATGGGCTGATGAACACTCAATGGGCGCGGAACACGTTTGGGTGCTATTTGCAGGACTGGGAGCTCATTCTCTTGTGAGGTGCCCATTTTGCTCCTGAACAGAGTTTATGATGGAAGCTTCTAACAGTTTCATTTCTAGACTTTGACAGAGATCAGGCAGTTGGCCTTTGGGCGTTTACAGAAAATAGGATCTTAAAATTTTTATGAGATGTGGATGTCATTCTCCATTTAAACCATACAGTTGATTTTGGCAGTATATACATGTGGCTGTAGCATGGAGCTCATCTGGTCAGATGAACTGAGAGATCTGAGGACTGCTCCCTAGGAGAGGGGTGGCATGCTTGTCGGGGCCTCCTAATTACAACCTTATAAAATATGGAAATTTGCGCCTTTAGGAGGACCATGTGCACTTTCCTGAAGAAGCTGTATCTCTTACACACTGCAGGAGTTGGGAAGATGAAGGTAGCAAAGCCATGCTTATGGGTTTCTTAAAAGTCTGTGGGTACTGGGGCTGGGATTGTAACTCAGCGGTAGAGCGCTTGCCTCGCACGCATGAGGCCCTGGGTTCGATCCTCAGCACCACATACAAAGCAATAAAATAAAGACATTGTGTCCATCTACAACTAAAAAAATATTAAAAAAAAAAAAAGTCCGTGGGTACTGACCTCCCCTCCAGGATGTATTTGCACAGCAAAGCACTACTTGGATGAAGAAAACAGCGCTAGTGAGAACTCCCCCCACCACACACACCTGCACTGTATCCCACTCTGCAGGATGAAGACTTATTTAGTGAGGAAGCATCACTTCTAATCTTAATTATCTACAATTAATACCCACATTATCACATTTTTCTCCTCAAAGCAGCATGCTATGCAAGCACACCACATTTAGGAAGCATTTATTAGATCAATTAATCTCACTATTTCAACAAAGTTTCTGGTCATGTTAGTATTAATTTTAGACAAAGATAGAGCTAATTTTGTTTTCCATTCCTAAAGCAATAATATAAAATCTAAATCAACATACAAATTGATTCATATATATAAACAATTTACATATATATATGTATTTGCTTAAGAAAATCATTATCTGTGCTAATGGATGTGGCTTGAAGCAAAAACTATTTTTTCTCTCCTCTGCAGGCTTGGTTTTAGGTCTGTAGCTGAAGTCCATTTCCTATTTGTGAATTTGTTTCTGAAACTCTCTATCTGATTATTTAGTCATTTACTGTTTTCATTTATCGATTCATTCATTCTCCAACCAGATGCTGGGCACTCACTGTCACTACGTGAAGTCTGGGAGCATCAGCTTTCCTGGCTTTAAGTCCCAACCGTACTCTCTGCCAGTTGTGTGACTCTGGCTGGTTACTCAACCTTTCTGTGCTTTGGTTTCTCCATCTGTAAGAGAAGGATACTGATAGTGCCTTCCTTGTAATAAACACTTTGAATTTGGATTTGGCATGGAATAACAACTACTATTAATGCTGTTACTACAAATAAAATACAGTTGTCCCTTGGCATCCTCAGGGGATTTATTCTAGGATACACTATGGATATCAAAATTCATGGATGCTCAAGTCCCTTATATAAAATGGTGTAGTACTTGCACCTAACCTATGCATATCCTGTGTCTGGATTACTTATAATACCTAAAACAATGTAAATGCTATATTAATAGTTGTTCTGCATTATTTAGAGAATAATGACAAGAAAAATATCTGTACATGTTTAATATAGATGTGAATTTTTCTCTCAATATTTTTCTTCTATGGTTTGGCTGAATCTGCTCATGTTAAACTCAAGGACAGTAAGGGCCAATTGTACCAACTTTTTCTCCAAAGAACTAATAGGTTGGCCAGAGGGATGCATAGTCAATATAAATTTTACAATGTCATATAAGTACGTCACATAGAAATTTGCAACAGAGGTGAGGCAGTAACTACTAAGGCCATCAGTGTAAGGCAACCTAGAGGAGGTGACATTTGCTCTGAATGTTGAGGACTGAGTCAAAGTTCATCAGAATAAGTAAAAGAAGGGCATGGCTCACTTTCTTCTCTCCTTCAGATATTTCCTCAAATTCCACTTTTCAATGAGGGCCTTTCTGGCCTTCTTATTCACAATTGCCTTCCCTTACCCCAGCGCCAAAACAGGCTACATGATTTTCAGGATCCAGGGCAAGATGAAAATATGTGCCTTTTGTTCAGAGATTATTAAGAATTCCAAGACAGGGGCCGGGGTTGTGGCTCAGTGGTAGAACACTCGCCTTGCATGTGTAAATCCCTGGGTTCAAATCTCAGCACCACATAAAAATAAATAAATAAAATAAAGGTATTGTTCTTCTACAACTAAAAAAGTAGTAAAAAAAGAATCCCAAGACAGAGACAGCAGCACATTAAACCAAGGACAGAGACCTTCTGAGGTGACTGACTGGATCATGGCCATCTTGCCCTGAAAATCATGGTCAGCCCACCAAGGTGCTTTATATTTGAAATAAGAAAGAAAGAAAATCGTGTAGCTTTACTGAATACAGACCTGACTTGAGTCTCTGTGATAGACAGTCATGTTCCTAGGCTAGAATCAGATCACAGACCCAGACTGCCTGAAACTAATTCCTAGGAACTCTTGAGGGAGGACTCCATGTTTTTGTGATCATTTCTCCTGCTACAAGGGTTTGAAGAAGTGTACATCCTGTAGTTTACCCTAAATCATGATTTAATACAAACTTTTTTAAATTAAAAAAAAAACCTTCAACAAAAAATTCAGAAACTTTCAGATCAGACCCAAAGCTCTGTCTTTAGTTCCATCTATTTCCATAGCACTACTTTATTATACAAAGAACATGAAAATGTATTGGTCCTGACCAACTCCTATGACCTCTGTCACTTAATTTTAGTTTGAAATTATAAGCTCATGTGCTCATTATTTACTATTGTTTCTCAGTCTCATGCCCACTCTCATTATATTCCCCTCATTAATACTGGGAATGGGAATTTAGAAATTCAATTTCCTAGGCTCTTTTGCTGGTTGACTTATTGGATTCTGCCAATAAAGGGCACTGGTGGGAGATCACAGGGTACAAGAATGAGAAGCTGTGGCTCCTTCTGTTTCTTGTTCTCTTTTTCTTTCCTTCCCTGGAGGTGTATGTTCTGGAAGTGGTTGCATCCTCAACTCCCTGCTGGAGTGTTCCGGAAGTTGCCACCTCTTTCACAGTGTACTCCTGAAGCATCAGCCCTCCTCCATGCTCAAATGTTCCTTTCATCTCCTCCAGCCCTAGGAGTATTAGATGCTTATTCCAGTAATTAACCAGTGGGTTAACTGTCCTTCTCTTCTCTGATCTGTCAACACCTGTGTAACCAATTCCCTGTTTCATATCTCCTCTGTTTGAAACACCTGGCATGGTATCTATTTCCCTGACTTAATCATCCATTCTACAGACAAGAAAGCCAAGGTGAAGGGATTTACCCGATGCCACGTGGCGTCACTGAAGTCTTCTGACCATAGAGTTCAATTCTCACATTTTTCTCCTACCTGTTGCTACTTCTCTGAAGTGAATGAACCAGAGAAGAAACATGAATTCATATGGAAAACCATTCAGTTTCCTTACACGTCTAAGATATTCTATTTCATACGCTTCTATTCAAAGGGATCTGGGTACGAAGAAAGGTGAATCTCATACTTGATTCTATCATTTGCATGATTCAGATTCCAGTGCTTAGATTTCTCCTGAAGAATAATGATGACTGCTATGTTCTCCTCTTGCTTGGTAAAACTTTGTAAATTCTAGGAAGCCTTTTATCACATGGAGATTCAATAAATTAGCAGGCTTGGCCCAGTATCAGTCTTTAGAATCGAAAAGTTATCAAAGTAGAAATGCCTTTCTGTTTGGAAGCCACATGGCATCAAAGCTTTGTTCCAGATTAGAAAGCTCATGTCTAGGGGGAACATCATGTGTCCCTATCTGTGTCAGTTGGCTCAGAATTTATCATGGGCTACATTACAGCTGAAACTGCCCCTTCTGTATTTCCTTATTTCAGGGTTGTTAAGAACAGAGTTGGGGAACCAAACATGCATTTTTGGCTTTTCTGAGAACTGGTGATGACCTGGGCCTGTGAATCCTTCATCAACAGGGTGTCTTACCCACTTCACCTTATCTCTTCTAAGTGTGGTATTCATTGTTTTCTTGTTTAGGCACAGATGGTTATATTTGCAAGGTAAGTGACAGGCAAAAATAAAATAATTTATTCATTTTTACTCTAACAGTATACAATGAAAATAGAAAATCTCCCTCCTGATGATTACATAATGAAGTTCATGGAATAATTTTTAAAAAAATCCAATTTCACTATAAGTGTAGATCCTAAAATAGACATAAAATAGTAGTAACTTTTTACATTTTTCAGTGTGAAGTGAAAGTGAAAAGCATCCCACTCACTGATAACAAAGTAGTAAAACCTGCATCAAGGTTTATAGTTTCATTTGAAAACTACCTCCAGATGAAAACTATTTTTAAAAAGAAGTGTTAGAAAAAAATTACCTAATTTCCATTTTGAATGACCCTCTCCCCAGTCAGGGTGCCAGTGATCTTCCTAGACCAAAATTTCCTTGAGTCAAGTTCTGCTTTGATACCTCTGATCATTTCAAACCAATAATCAACCACTTGATCTTCAACCAGAAAATACAAAATGATTTTGAAGTTACCCAGTGATGTGAAGTTTAGCCCCTCATTAAAGCCTTCTTACAGTTTTTCATTTAGGCCAAAATTCCCATCTCGGAAATTTAACCAGTGATGAGTCCTTCTGCCTTCCTGTTGTCCTCCAAACCATTGGAGTTTGACTACATCTATTCAGGGTTTTACTCCCTTCTCCAAGTTCTTCTTACTTTTTGGTCTAATGCGCATTCTCTTTAACACATAACAGAGAAGCTAACTCTGAGCTCTTTGCCATCCTTAACACTATAGTCAGCTCCCAAGGGCACTTGGGGATTTCCTCATCTTCTTACCTCCAAAGAAAACACAAATTCATTTGCCTTGTCTGGGGCCTTCTTTGTAAAGTCTCTACTCATTTGGGGCCTAAGTTTTCTTGACACTGCTTTTGGTTTCTCGTAGTTCATGTTTTTCTACCATTTAAAATTAAAAAACTGAACTAAACAGAACTGTTGGCACAATTACTCTCCTTTGTTGAAGAAAGGGTCCTCATCTGAACTTTGTTTTGAGCATTATACTTCCTGAATTATCTTTCCCTGTACATGCCTATTTTCTTGTTTAAAAGGAAGAAAGTACTTTCACAATGTCTTGAACTCAAAACTATAAAACTCCTAGAAGAAATATAGATAAAAACCTTTAGGACACTCGGCTTGGTAATGATTTCTTGGATATGAAATGAGAAGCACAGAAAACCAAAGCCAAAACAGACAAATGGGAGTGCATCAAACTTAAAACCTTGTGACCATCAAAGAACACAATGAACAAAGTGAAAAGGCAACTCTGGAACAGGAGAAAATATTTGTAAATCACATATGTAAGAAGGGGTTAGTAGCTTATAAAGAACTGCTACAACTCAAAAACAAATAATCAATAACCCAATTTTAAAATAGTCAAAGGCTTGAACATTCTTCAAAGATATACAAATAGCCAACAAGCATATGAAAAGATGCACAACATCATTAATCACCAGAAAAATGTAAACTGTGAGTACAATGAAGTATCACCTTCCACCTATTAGGATGGATGCTATCATACAAAACAAAACCACAGGGTTGGTGAGAATGGGAAGAAATTGAATCCTTAGGTACTATAGAGGGGATTGTGAAATGGCACAAATGCTGGAAAACAGTACAGAGTTTCCTCAAGAAGGGAAAAAAAAATAGAATTACCATATGATCCAGCAATTCCACTTCTGGATACATATCCACTGAATCAGAGCAGAATGCTGAAGTGATATTTTCTCACCCACACTCTTAGCAGCACTACTTAGAACAGCCAGGAAGCGGAAGCAACCCAAGTGTCCAGTGAAGGATGGAAGGATAAGCCAATGTGATATATCATTCAGTGGAATACCATTCAGCATTAGGAGGGAAGAAAATCCTGCCACAGGCTATAATGTGGATGAGCCTTGTGGACATTATGTTAAGTGGAATGAGCCAGTCACAAAAGACAAATAGTGTGTAATTCCACTTACATGAGGCATTTAAAAGCAGTGAAATAATGCAAACAGAAAGTAAAATTGTGGGGGCTGGAGTTGTAGCCTGGTGGTAGACGCTTGCCTAGCATGCCAGAGGCACTGGGTTCGATTCTCAGCACCACATATAAATGAATAAATAAAAAAATAAAGGACCATCAACAACCAAAAAAAAAAAAAAAAGTAAAATTGTGTTTATCAGGGGCTGAGGAGAGGGAAAAAAAGGAGAGTTTATGGAGTTTTTAGAGTTTCAAGATCCAAGATGAAAATGTTCTAAAGATGTTTTGCAATACTGTAAATATACTTAGCACTACTGAACTGTATACTTGAAACAAATAAAGATGATGAATGATGTGCTTTTAAAAAAATCACAATAAAAAGTCATGAAATACTTCAGGCCGTGAAAAATCTCTTTGACTATCATATTCTCTAAGATGATACTATCTCTTTCTTCTAAGATCCTCTCATGTTCTCTTGATAATTTCTTTTAGTTAGTAAGATTAGAAACCAGACAGCAGCATACTCTTGCATTCTCTGTCCTCTGGAAGGTGAAATTGCCAATATGCCAAATCAATGATCACTCAAGTATTTAATTGATTGAAGATGATTCTGTTAGCTATTCATATAATTGAAGTTCTGGTACATGCCTCTCCTCTGACTAATTTTGTAAATGGGAATAAGAACATGGAGCCTATAATCACCTGACTATATGATCCATAACGAGCTCATGCAACAATATCGATTGTGTTTCTCGCCTTCTAATCTCCTCCCCTTGCTCTTCAGAGGGTCCTTGTCCTCTCATTTCTGTATTTGCTTTCAGAACTTCTGAAATACAGTGCTGCTCTGCTTTTCTTCCAGGTGGTTACATGTTTTATTTGAATATGGAATACCTTTGTATACTCAAATTTTCCATGTGATGCCCTTTTCCCCAACAGGTTATTTGGGTTTCCTAAAAATTCTATTTATTATCCTGACAAAAATCTCTAGCTCCAATTTAAAAAATTACTCTTGCTCTACCCTTGGATAAAGATTGCAGACTACAGATAGTGCTTCTGTCTTCCCTTTTTTCTTGGTCCATCTGTTGATTCACCAAATACTACACATTTCCATATACATGTCCAACCTGGCCAGCTTCTTCCATAACTGGTGTGATGAGTTGAGCAGGATATTCATCTCCTTCTTTCTCCCACCACTTTTAGTTTAAATCACGTGCCTTGGGCACCACAGTTTCTCAATAACCATGAGTTGGCCAGACCTGGGCTAGCCCTAGCACTGCCCATTGGGGCAAGCAGATGGTTTGTGTCCCTCTTTCACGTGACAATCCATCACACATTTGAAGACATATGTCATGCCTAGCTAGAATGTTTTTCTTCAAGAACTTAAGTCATATTTTCTGTCTGAAAGCAAAATTGAAGAACTAACAGGTCACATGTCTCTTGTGGAAATTATACTTTCCTCTTGACCTCTGAAAGCAAGAGGAGTTGACATGTCACTAATCCTCCAAAAGCCATGACCAATGCCACCAAGAGAGGAGGATGGAGTAGTTCCAACCTGGCAACATAAGCAACTTGTCTGCTGCCATTTTCCCCTTTTATTTCAAAGTAAGAATAAAGAGGGACACGCTGAAGAAATGGAGATAGTGTGTTTGAAAGGCTTTTGAGAGACAACCAAAATTCTGAAGCAATGTGTATCATCTTTTCAAGCTACAGATGATACACATTGCTGTAGAAGTAGGTGCTACTGGCCCTGCAGAGAAGGAAAGCTGGAGTTTGCCTTAGAGTGGGGCTTACATAACCGCAAAAATAGTTACTTCTACAGTTCTTGTTTCCTTCATCTAAGTCCTTTACTGACTGCCACATGGGAGTATCTGAGACACATTGCCTGGGTTCTCCAAGCTGTGTAGTAAGTGGGGGTAAAATCATCTGTGGAAACCAGACTGCATGCCAAAGGGACTGTACACTTTGAATTTTCCTTCCTTCTCGTGTTTCTGCAATGGGTTGTGCTGATGGAGAACTGCTAGTGCCGATGCATTGCTGGCACCGCCTGTGCTCTGTGAGGATTTAAGCACAGCCATTAACAGAAAACCCCCACATGTGAATTGAACAACAGCTGTCCTGGAGCTATAGGACAAGCAGGCAGAACATGCAGCTCTGTAACGCTCAAGCTGCAGAAATGGTTATGACACAATGTCTTACAGCCCTGGATCAGAGCACAAAGTCAGCTATGTCATGCAGCCACCTTCCTCCAACGAGGGAGTTCTAATCTTTCCTGTTTATGATTCTTGTCTGTCAAAGGAGGGAATGAAGAGGGAACCGATGTCATTCATCAGCATGGCCATGGTTACCGTTTTTGCCTAGATTTTCTGAGTTCTTGCATTGCAGCCTTCCCTGGGACACTTGGGCTCTAGGCTTGCATGTGACACCAACAAGAACTGGGAGCAAGCCTTTGCTTGAAAGAGCAGTGAGTCTGGGACTTCAGGTTGTTGGGACGTGAAGGCCAGGTCCTATTTTTATCAATGGCATCATCTCTGGTAGCAGCAGAACTGACAAGGTAGGAGAGGCAGAAATTTCCAATAATGACTGGAAGGGGTCTTGTCCAGTTTCTGTGGGGCTGAAACATGCTTTTCACACTAACTTGGGGGATGATGAGAGGGGAAATAAGTCACAGGTGCATCTAGAATGTACCTTGGAGTGTTCTGGCCCATCTATTTTGAATATAGCTTGGAACTATTATGAAAAACCTCTTTACTCATAGCTCCTAACTGGGAAAACACCTTTTCTACTATAAATAAAGATATCCAAACATCCTGAAAATGAACTTTAATACCAAATCTCAAGAACACTAGGTGTTCTTGTTTTGGATGAACTGAAATATTTCTGAGCATGCCCTTAAGGACACAGGTTAAGATGCCTACAACACCTAGGGGTGTTCCAGTATTTTGATGGAATTTGAGTCATTGAAGCTTCAAATCAGAAACCTAAAAAACCCTAACAAAAAACCAAGCCATCCAGTGTCCTTGCACTATTAGAGCAGGAAATATCTGGTTCCCAGGAGGGAGGATCCATGGGGTTCAGTCATAGTTTTCCAGAGTGGTGAAGCTTTGAAAAGTTCAACTAAGCTAACAAGCGCCTGGAAAGCATCATCATTTCTTTCTTTAACAAGTGTAGGAGGCTTGGGCTTAGGAATCTCTAGGTAGAGTCACCACCGTGGTAAGATTACAGAGACTCAAAACCAAAGGGAAGACAAATACTGCTTTTACACCCCACTCCTCTGCTCGTGAACTCTCCTCTCTGTTGATTCCATCTTTCCTCTCTCCTGTACCTCATGATCTCTCTGGAGAGTCAATCAAAGAGAGGTTGGGGAGTTTCTGAGTTAATGTTCCCCATATGAACTATGTTTCAAGCAGCAACTCCCTGCTTTAGAGAGTAAACTTAACTCTCTGGTCTGACTTCCAATTTTCCCTCAAATCTATTCCATATTCAGTCTCACCTCTAGTTATCCTCTGGAGTTGAAATCTTAGCCCTTTTGGCTTTTAACATTTGCTCAAGTGGTACTTACTGCCTGGATACATTGCTGACATTGCTTCCCCAATTGTGCCTATGTATGAATGTATCTATGAAAATGATGGAGGACAGGGATGAGGGTATCCATCAACATGGAATGAAGAGGCTGGGGAAACCTTTGCAAAGGAAGTGGCCATTAAACTGGATCCTCTCTTCTCTGACCTGGACAAAGAACTTCTTACAGACCACCAGTTGGTATTTAATCACAAAAGTGCTGTCCTACATTGTTATCTGAATGCTCCATTGTAGAATTCCATTCAGGAATTCTTCAAAGTCAAGAATCAAGTCTTCTAATTCTCATGTGTCTTCTGCATTAATTTTGATAAACCACTTGCACTGTGAAACGAGTTTGTTATTTTTTAGAAGGCAGTAACATTACACAATAATGAAAGGTCACATACAGTATTCAGGAAATGCTATATGATAGAAAATCATTAAATCACAAAGAAGTGCTAAGGCTACATGTATTCTTGTACATGTATAAGGTGTCTGGCACAAACAAGACATTACTAATCAATGTGAAAATATTACTTGAACATTAACTGTTTGAATGCTGAGGTGAACTTGGAAGAAGCAAAAACACAGTTTTACCCTGGAGGAACTCACAATGAGTGGGACACAAAATAGGTGAAGAATAACTAAATGCTAGCCTATACATTGTTGAGATTCCTGGTGCAATAGAAGATGAGAGAAGAGAGGTGGTGTGTGCTAATAGCACTAAGCTTGATGGGAGCAGGCTGGGAGAAAGGGAGCTCAAAACCAACACAAGTCAGCCTTTGCCCTCCAAGTACTGCGATCCTGATCTTGGCAATTGTCAAAAACAACCTTGTGGCTTTCTAAGAAAAGATCTTCCATAAGCACCTACGATTAACACTCTTTTCTTCATAAGAAAAACAAGTGCCCTCTACCCCACCTAAATGAAACAATGAATAGATGGGAACAATGTGGTAGAAAGAGAGAGGATCCCCTGGGAAAAGGAAGACAGTGCATGGAAAGCCATAAACAAAACAGATGGGGCACCAGGAAAGGACTCACCTATTATCCCTGTAAGAGCTGCAGGAGGGAGAGAAAAAAGCCTGCCATCTAGTGTGAAATGAAAGCTGGGAGAGGGAAGTGAGTGTGCTAACCGGGTCCTTCCTTAGCCTGTTAAATCAGAGGAAGAGAACCTTAGATCTAGGGCAGCCTGAAAAAAGGGAAAATCAATCTTCAATGCTAAAGCAGGAGAGACAGTTATCAGGGAAGACATTTCAGAAAGTTAAATGGGGAAAAAGAATATAAGACAAGCAGGTAGAATTATGAAATGTCAAAGAAGCAACACAAGCAGAGAAAGGTGAGCAGAGTTAGAGTTCAGAGGATGCTGAGAGCCAACAAGGCCATATGAGCTCGATCCCCCATTAGGAGAAAAGGCAGTGACATACTGCCATCCCCCAGGGAGGACCTTGCATAGCCCTGTTCCCAGTCTTGTGTACTTGAAGCAAAGCACCGCCTAGCCAGGCTGTGAATACCATTCCACATTCTAACTCTTGGTGGGAAGAGAATACAGTCTGCTCCTCACCATGGTCACGGACCAGACATCAGAACCCTTCATCTGGCATATGGAAGGAATAGAGTGTTAAAAGGGTTTATTATTGCACCTGACCAAATAATTAGGTAATTAACAGTACTAACTGATCTGGCACATTCATACATGCATCTACATATCTCCAGGGAGGCACATTTTCAAAAATGTAACATTAAATGATTTTTATTACAATTTTTTTCCTAGAGAACATTTCATTACTCAAAAAGGATGCCAGCATGTTTCTTTTCTGTGCCAGTATGGCCCTTTTGCACTTTGTCAAGCTGGACTGCGAACAACAAAGAAAAGAATTTGTTTCTGGTCCCCCATGGATCTTACAGCAAACCCTGCTGCGCTGGTTGGCTTCTTTGTTCAAATGCTCAGGCCCCCACCTGGGTGTAGCACTATTCTAGGAACATGGCCTTGCTGAAAGAGAGGAGACCAGGAGAGGGAGCACAAGAACACAAGATATTTATATATCTGGGTTGCAGGGAAAGTCACAGAAAGAGAACAAGGCAGAGAGGCAAACTACCTCAAAACACATGTGGAATATGAATGCTGGGCTTTTTTTAGGGGGAAAAAGCAATTTTGAACTTGTGTGTTCATCACTTAGAATACATTTTTAGATGAATAAACTGAATGCAGACCTAAGAAAGGCCATTTCATTATGTTTGTCCTGGATGATAACTTTACCTTAGGAACTGTCAAGTTTGTCAGCAATTAGTAACACTTTGTAGCTACTCACCTCCTCCTAGTCATTTCAGTTCACCTGCATCACAGTATACAGTGATACAGGAGCAAATGCATCCAATAGCAAGTGTGCAGTCAGAGAGAGACCAGTGGAGTTTGGTTACACTACAGTGCTTAGCAGGATTAGGCACAGAGGCTGAGGATTGTGTCACCCAAGACAATGCAATGGGACCAGCGTTTTCTGCCAAAGTGGGGATTCATAATATAGGATGCTGCTGATGACCACCATGTCTGCAATGTAAAGTACAATTCACTTTATTCCATTAAGCAATAACCTGCTGACCATTTTCCATGGTTCCATTTCCATAATTCCTTAGTCTTACGTGCTGGGGCAGGGCTATAAAACAATAAAGAAGAAGGAGGGGCTAGGGTTGTGGCTCAGCAGGTAGAGTACTCACCTAGCACATGTGAGGCACTGAGTTTGATCTTCAGCACCACATAAGATAAATGAATAAAAAACATAGAGGTATTATGTCCATGTACAACTAAAAAAATATTTTTTTAAAAAGGAAGGAAAAGGTGGGATATGCAGCTGGGATATGCAGCTTGGTGGTGGAATGTTCACTTAGTGTGCATGAGGCCCTGGGTTCAATCCCTAGTAGTGTTAAAAAGAAAAGGAAAAAAAAAAAAAAAAAAAAAGAATGAAGGAGTACCTAGTTAGCTGGGTTCTGGACTGATGGGACAGGGACAAGTCATAGGTAATTGCAAGACACTACAAGAGATAATAAAAAATGTATGGCTGTATGATAATAAAGAATGTATGTACAAGAGATAATAAAGAATGTAAGGACATCCAGTTCTGAGAAGTGACATATAAACTGATGTATGAGGGAGGATTAGCCAGGTTTTGGGTGGGAACTGGCATACCAGGTAGAAGGAGATGTACAAAGACACACAACAGAATATAGCACAGTGTGTGACAGAAGTATGGCAGGTGTGTGCGGGGGCACAGATGACACTGGAGAGCTAGGGGAGGCTGGGAAGGCCATTCTGCATCACACTGAGGACTGTGTCTGGCAGGAGGACATTCAGGAGATCACTTTGGCTGTATTTGGGGAACAACCTGGATGGGAGCAGGATGGTCACAGAAGTCCTGGCAAGTGCCAACTGTGGCCAGAATTCAGACAGTGGTGATGAGAAGAGGAATACAGATGGATTAGAGGCCACAAGGAGGAAGAATTGCTGGTGTGTGAGAGCACGGGACGACTTCAATGCCCAAAATGATTAAAGCAGCATCACACTGATTCTAACAAATTATCCAAAGCCACAAACTGGATACCCCACAGGAGGAAACAGGGTTCAGGTTGGAAGCCATTTGGGATACTTTGCCATTTGTTGGTTATAATAGGAATTGTATAAAGGCTCATGGACATAGCCAAGGAAGTTTAGGTTTCAAAGTTATAAATTATTGAGGAGGATAGGGCTAAGAATTCTGTAGGCTAGAATGAAGGGAACAATACTGATGTCAGTCAGTTGTTTTAGCTACTGCCTGATATAGGATTTTTCAAAAACAGCAAATTGCCCAACAAATCATTTCAGTCTGGCAATGTGAAAGAGATGAAGGTTCTTATAGGGGGGCTGGGATTGTGGCTCAGTGGTAGAGCGCTTGCCTTGTATGCGTGAGGCACTGGGTTTGATCCTCAGCACCACGTAAAAATAAATCAATAAAGATATTGTGTCCACCTACAACTAAAAAATATTTAAAAAAAGAAAGTTCTTATAGGATGAGAAGTTTTTTTTTTTTTTTTAAATAGATGAACTAGTATAATGTCAGATGATGTGTAGTCCTGGTCAGAGATGGGAAAAAGCAGGGGAAAGGCAACCTTCTTCTCAGGCTCATTTTCTGACTTTCATGGAAATCCCAGAGCAACCAGCTTTATGGCCAGGATCACCACTGGGCCTCCAGAAGCTTTTTCCATCATCACTTGAGTGAACTTCAAGGTTCAAAGTGGACTTTCTGACCCAGGTCCTCTTGCCTCCCCCTTACGAGGACTTCTGTTGAACCCAACTGGATCATTCAGGGTAATTTCCCCATCTCAAGATCCTCCACTGCCACAGCTGCAGAGTCTCTTTTGCCACATAGGTAACTCATTCACAGGTTAAGAGACTAGGAGCTGGGAATCTTTGGGGGCCATTATTCTTCCTACCATGTTGGGTTGGTATCAAATTGACATAGCTGTCTTTAGTGTCTCAAAATCAAGTCCTCAGACAAAGGAAGACCCTCGTATAAGTTAGGGTGACTTAGGAAAGTCTTTATGTGATCAGGTGGCCTGTACTAAGGAAGCCATCAATGGGTAAGTGAAGGAAAATGATAAAAATTTACTTCAGATTTCAGGCATTTCCCCCTTGGTGTTATTTAAAGTTTCATCTTCTTCAGCATATTTTTTTATTGTTTCTTGTGTAAAAGTAAATTTCTAATGCTGAGTCCACAGTGCCTTCTGTAGGCTATAGCGAAACTAGAGCTGGAGACACTTGCTGAGTCTCCAAGGCTACAGCTGAAGGGTCTGTGACCTTGAACCTTCATTTTCCCACCTGTGTGAAACACAGAGGCTCATCTGCATCACTATGGTTGTCACACAAGCAAGGGGTTCAGAACATGAGCTGTGCTGCTGCCTGGGCTCACATCCAGCATCCTCTGCTTAGGAGCCGATGTTCTGGCAAGTTAGTTAACCTCTCTTGCCTCAATTTCCTCATTTAGCATGTGGAGATAATAACAGTAGCAATCCCACAGCATCAGTGAGTTGAACATCTAAAGTGCATACAGCAATGCCTGGAACACAGTGACTACTCAATAAAGGCTATTTTTTGGTTGTCGTTATCATCATAGACACAGATGATACACAAACAACAAAATTTAGCCCTTTTTCTTAGTGCTGGGTCAGGAGATTTCTAAGACTAAGGTTTGATGATTCTCAATACATCACAGGAGAAAAACTCCCCGGGCATCTTCGCTTCTTCGGCATCATGCCACGCTAGCAAAATCTTTTAATATTTCTCCTTGCTGCCGATTAAAGGGCACCGAGACAAAGTTGATACATAAAAATGACTGTCCCATTATCACCTGCTGACCTTGCTAATAAATCTGAACATAATCAAACCTATGTATCTTTTTAGTGGAACAGAGTACAACCAAAACTAGAGGTACATGGGCTCCAGCTTATTTACTAAAGTACTTAAGAAAAATGAGTGCCACTGGACATGGTGGTGCACACCTATAATCCCAGCTACTTGGGAGGCTGAGGCAGGAGGATGGAAAGTTCAAGACCAGCCTGGGCAACTTGGAGAAACATTGTCTCAACAAAAATTAAAAAGGGTTGGAGTTGTAGCTCAGTGGCAGAGTGCCCTAGGCTCAATTCCCAGCACCCCTCCCCCCACACCAACCTCGTTATAATTGCATGCCCCAAAATACAAATTCAATTCCCTTGGATTAAGACTCATTTTCAAAAGATAGGCACATACACATCTCTATTAGGTACTTTTTAAAGTAAGTTCTATAAGGTCCAACAAGTCAGTTTTAAGAGCAGTCCTTCAAATAGCTCTCCTCCACTTGAAATTTGAAGTGTGGAAGTGGAGTGGATGTATGTTTTACTGAAAGAGTCAGCAATAGAAAATAGAGTACAATCACAGCTGTAGCAAGCCAGAATTAATTTATACGGTGAATTTAAATCAGACTCAAAATTGGCTTATGTTACCCATTGGAAAAAAGATCCTACTGATTTCAAGCTTCGTGATATTTCCTGGGAGAGGAGGTCCTTACACTAAAAGTCAAGCAAAGTTTTGGCTGTAGATTTTTGCCTCTTATTTTCAGAAGAATTTCAAGGGGGCAGAAATTGCTAATGGAATACAGTAACAAATATTATATTATATCTCTGCTTGTTAGCAACTACTACGGTATTAAACTTGACTGATTCTGCTCTGTCCTAGTGGCTAAAATCCTTTCACCTTATCATTACCCTTTTAGACAAACTTTAACAACTTCATCTTTTTTCTTTTGTCTTTCTCTCACTTCTGTCTTCTATTCAAACACTTCTACAAAATAGTGTTCTTATTTTAAAAAATACAACTCTAAGTCCCTCAACTTTCTTCCTTTGTTTCTCTGATGCAAAAATCTTTGTGATTTTGCTCAACGCGCTCACTTGGTATACAGCAGGTACTCAATAAGTTTGGTTTCTTCCTTCTTTCTCTGCTTGGCCTCTGACTGGAAGTGCACTTCTTCCTTTAGTCTTTGGTTTAGAGATCATTTGCTAAATACTTGACTCTAAGAGCCTCCTTCAGAGTCTATATCATTTATTGGGATGCTTAGCCCAAAAGGAGACAACTCTCAAATGAAAAGGTTTCAGAGAAAAACAAAGTCCACTCATCAAAATGAAGTGCTTTCATTCTCAGTTCAGATCTAGTGGCAGAAAGAAAATAATCAGCTTTCAGAGGTTCCGGTGACAAATTTGTCAAGATTTATGAAATGTTTTTTCTTCATTTTTTTTTTCACAATGCAGATTATATGTTTCCGGAGAAAAACAAGGTCACTTCAAGTGATCAAACACTGTTTTAGTGACAGACACATGAATAGATGCTCACTCTCTTTCCCAGAGATAACAGTGAATCTTCTTTAGAACCACAAGAGCCAGGAAATCAAGAGTTAATACCTAAACCCCACCCTTAATCCATCTTGTCATGCCTGAGAATCACCTCTCCTCTAGCAAGCAAGATCACCCACTGTTCTGAGGCCACTAGGCAGAGAATGAAATCAGCTATAACATCACTGTGTCACAGTAGAGGGGACGAGGGATGAGCTTGGAGAATAAGCTGGGGAGCTCTTTGTATAGGAGAGCACAAAGCAGGATGGGAGAGAAAGGAAGGAAGACACAAATAAAAAGAGTACAAACAGCAAGCATCAGCCGCAGCAGGCCTTAGTACTGCCTTGGAGGGCGTCCCTGAGGCTGGGCGCTGCCTTCTGTTCCCATCACAGTGGCCAGGCTATTATCAGTCTAAACTCTCAGACAAAGTTGAGGGTTATATGAACCATATGATCACAGGTGATAACACGCTATTGTCTTACACTTTCTTGTTTAACTGTGTGTGTGATCATGAAAAGGGGACTTTTCTTCTATTCATATACTCCTCAGTCTGCTTATTTTAGGAATGGCTTGAATGACTCTTTCTTTCAACATTATAGGTTTCATAGCTGCTAAAATGAAATAATCAGAATTTATTTCTTTATCATGAACCACTGCTTTAATTTTTAACCTAACCCAGCAGGAAATTAAGGGTTCAGCTCTGTTTGATCATGGAATCAAAATCACTGGTACTAAACACATAAACCAATGGCACTATCTCAGGGCAATAACAAATTTAGGAATGGAATCATCCTCCTTTCTGCTGATGCCCATTTGGCTCCTGGAGCAGGTAAAAATATCACACACAAAATTGCAAGAACCAAATTTATTAACTTGCCTGGGATTTTTGCCTCTTTTCTACTATTTCCCCAGAAAGAGGTCTGCTCTCTACTTATAAATCCATTTTTCTTCAATGCTTCTTCCGTCGTATTACTAGGCCCTGCCAATAAGTAGTACTCTCAACTTGTCATTTGCCTATAAACTTTTAACGTTATTTTTTTTTTTATTTTTTGCGGTTTGGAAAATTTGATCATGCAGCAAGAAATTACTATGTAGATGCTCTCTGTGGCCTGTAGAAAGAACTCCTTCCTTATGCTGTTTAAAGAACACCTCTCAGAGGAGAATGACATCACAAAGTGAAAGTCCTTAAAGTTATATAGCAAATAATAAATAAACATATCCATTATTGGGACTTTTCACATTTATGAAACAATACCTGCTTGAACCTAAAACTTTTGCAGAATGTCTGCTATCATCTTAATCCTAACTCTTGCTATTGTATTTGTATTACAGGTGTACTATACTGATAGAAAAGTCTAAGCTACCTTTGCCAGCTTGGGTTGATAACTACCCATCTCAAATTAATAATGATGCTGGTTCCAGTTCAGTGATCGAACTGGGTGAAAAAAACATTTGCTTTTATTCTTTTCTTGTGAAAGAGCTGATTCACAATGCAGTTCTTTCTGGAGAAACCTCTTTTTGAAAGGGGAAGATGAAAAACGGTGAGAGAATCACTGGAGAAGAATAGAAATTCATTTTAAAGCAGTGTGCCATGTACAAATGCTGTCTTACAAATAGGATTATTTAATTTAAACCTTAGATCTGTCAAGCTCTATTACTTCATATGGAGCCTGTCGCTTCTTGAGTTCATTATATATCGAGATTATATTACAATTTATGGTAGCTTAAGTCATTGCTGAGATACAAGGCAGTTAAAAAAATTACACAGCAGTGTCAGTAAATAGAGCAAAGTCACTGCAGTGTTCAGAGAAGCAAAAAGTCATCTTGCTAAATGAGGATCCAAGCTGTCCTGTACCAAGACTGTTACTAATAAATAAAAGGCCTCTGGGAAAAGTGCTGAGCGTACGCTGGATCTATTTTCAGCTTGCATCAGCAGCTGCTGCCCCTGGGATCACATCTTTACGCATACTCTACACCATATGTAATCACTCCAGTGCTGCAACCAGTAAGATAATGAAAGAGCATGGCATAAATCTATACTTGAGTGGAATGCTAAATGAGAAAAATAATACAAAACGGGGGGAAATAAACCACATTTTCAAGTCATTAGGAAGAAAGACTTTGACATATGAAGTGCTGCAACCATTAATAGCACTTATCATATAGAGTGGAGACAAAGAGACAAATTAATCAAACTGACAGAACTGGGACATTTTATGCTAATGCAGGCTCCTGGGTTTTAGTCTATATTCCTCTGTGTCTGGAAAACTGATACCATTACAGGGCAGGAAATTGCATGAATAACATGCAACAGATCATAAAAATTCACACACCAAATGCAGAAACACTGCCAAAAGCTCTGTAAAAACACGGATGGAGACCTCAACAGAGAAACTACCAACAAGCAGTGAATGCAAATAAGTCCAGGAATATCTCCCATTCATGCATTGTAATTAACTATGGGCTTCTCGTGCAAAATTATAGTGGTGAAACTGAAGCTTAGAGAGCAAAGTCTGCAGCTAGCCAGAGAAGGCTGCCCAAACTCTGGTTCAAGGCTGTTTGTCATCAGCCATAGCAAGTACCACTCTGACCTAAATTTACTGATCAGGTTGTGTGGGCTTTAAGAAATCATAAAGCAAGCATAAAAACGTTAATTTAGGACTTTAAAAGGAGGTGGGAGGGAAACCAATGGATAAGGCAAAGAAAAGATGAGCAAAATTTTGTATGTATGTTTGTGTGGGTGGTGCATTTAAAGAGAATCTGAAACTGAAAGCATTTTTATAAAATACATGCTGTCCCTGACTTATAAACAACCCCTGCTTTATGAATAAGCTGTACTTGAAAGTGAATGGCAGGCAAGTTCTCAGGAAAGCTCATGGGAGCAACTATCCTTTGTTCTTCAATTGTGAACTCCCAGGGGGTTGTTGGAGAGAGCTCCACCAGCTCATTTATACCAATCTATAGAGATAAATTACTGCTGCCCTGAGATCTCTTGTCCCTCCCCAGAGGAAGCCTGTGTGTCCTTGATACTGGCAGAAGATGGGTTCTTTATCTGGCCCTCTGAAGATATTTCCCACAAAATATAACTCTGTGAATAGAAGTTAGGTGTGGCTGAAAAAGTGCATCAGAACTAACATCCAATAATATCATGTTTGTTGGCATTCCTGGCCTCTAGTCCTCTATGATCTGTTTCCAATTCTTCCTTTCGTTCTCATCTACTGTACACCACACATTTTCCTGCCTCTAAAGTATTGCTAAAAGATGTCCTCATTTATAACATTAACCAAATGGCTACCATGTTGGGCTGTTCTAGGTGGTAGACTGGTAGATTGAAAACACCATGACCACCACACAGAAATCTTGAACAAGGATCTAAATGTCCAAATGAGAAGAGAGATAAGTAATAATTTAATTACAATAAAATGCAATGTTGCTATGACATAAATTTAGAGAAGGTGCTCCAGGGGTACAGAAGAGGTATACTTAACCCAAGATGTCTTTTTCCTGCTTTTTGAAATCCTACCCACACCTCCTCTCCTCTACAAAGTCTTCTCCTATTTTCATTAGAAATGTCTTCTTCTTTTTTCTTTCTTGGCTTCTGCTTATGTCTGGACTGTGGAACTGGTTTCCTTCTTTCTTTACGTTATGAGAAATATCTGTTAACCGAAAAAATTTTAAGGAAGGCCGTACTATAGACATAGAGATTTGGGAGCTGATTTGAGAAACTAAACACCATTCATAACCAGTCTCCAAGAAAAAAATTCACTCTGGATTCAAACAGACTGGTTCCTAACAAACTTTTGGAATGCAATTTATTCACACTGTCTATTCTACCCTTCATTGAAGAAACAGGGCTATAAGTGAGAAAGCAACAGGCTATTTTCAACTGATATCCCTTTAGAAACCCTGGATCTGGGGCCCAGCATGAGAACTGGACACACAGGCTGTTTTAAGTCTCCCCTAGAAGTTGCTCTCACCTAGTGGCGGTCCTTGATTGGATAGCCTAAGCATTGTGCTTTGGTTGGACAGGGTTATGCAGGGCTCCATGTGTGTGGATGGTTAGGGAAACCAAAAACCAACCAACTCTGCTATAATCCCAGGGGATGGAGCTGGGTAGGGAGCCATGGCTCTGTTGGATTCAGGTTGCTGGAGGAGAGGATTCCTAAGGCAGGAAACCTGCAGGAGAAGGTGTGATTTTGGCGAGGTCTGTTCATGGAGAAAAGAGTCTAAAGGGGTCACTAAAGCAGTGGGCCAGAGGCAGGCCATGCAGGTACTGAGCAGGGAAGATGAGAGAAGAGGTGGAGGGCTACATGGCATGGAGGAGGTGATCCTCAATAAATGGAGCTGGGAGCAGGGGGCCACTGCATCTCAAAAGCAGCAATAGGCTGGAAAGACACAAAGAACACTGGCAGCAAGCACACTGAGTCAGAACAAGTCCCTAGAAAGAGGTGGAAGCAGCTTTCCCAGAGGCTTTCTCTTTGATATTAAAACATTAAAGTCTTTTTTGACTTGTGTAGGTTCTGTTTTTGGATGCAGATAGAATTTGACAATTTATTGCTTTTCTTTTTCTGAAAGGCCCATTATCAGAATTATACTTTAACATAGCTGGGCCTTTCATATATCTGTTCAGATACAACTCCAGCTTGTGTGAATAATAATACATTTTTAAATAGTAACTTTATGGATTGTAAAACACGAATTTTTCTATCATTGTGTCATTTATTCCTGCCAATCACTTGGTCAGTGAGGTGTTGTGATTCTTCTTCTCATTTTCTAGGTAAGTGTGGTTTGGAGAAAATAAGCAACTTGCCCAAGGTCACAAAGCCACAGTGAGTAGGCCAAAGCTTGAACCCTGAGCCCCTCATTCCAGACCATGTGCTTTCCACTGTCTAGAGCCAACCTAACAAACTGTCTCTAACATTTTCTTTTCTCCGTTAATCCTTTTTTTAAAAAACGTTTTTAGTTGTAGATGAACACAATACCTTTATTTTATTTATTTACATGTGGAGCTGAGGATCGAACCCAGTGCCTCACATGTGCTAGGCAAGCGCTCTACCACTGAGCTACAACCCCAGTCCATCTTTTTCCCCATTACTCTTAAAGGGCATTATCCCATTTTGATTATTATTCTTACATATTTACAAAAAACAAACAAACAAAAAAAAACCCCCAAACAACAATAACAAAAAAACAAAAAACAAAACAAAACAAAACAAAAAAAACATGGGCACAGTGCATGTAAGAACCTGAGATAAAGACCCATAGAACAGCCCTGGCCCACCACACTGCCAGCTTTCATCTACCCTCTTTGGCTTCATTTTGCCCCACCTGCAGGTGCTGAGGGCTTCGGTTTAAACATATGGGAAATATCCAAAATGCGCACGGGGAATTCCCACCCTCATTTTTTAAGTGGAGGTCAAAATGCTCCAAAAAAGGATAAACTGATTTGAAAAGGACATTACCTTGCCACTGTTAGTGTTTCTATTTATTCATTTGATAAATATTTATGGAGTTTCTATTATGTGCCAGACACTGTGACAGGCTCTAGATACAGTGGCAAATAAGGCAGTCATGATGCCTGGAACTTGTGCTCTATCTAGTCCTGTACTGTCCAATGTGGCAGTCATTAGTCATATGTGAACATTTCATTAAAATTAAGTTAAATGGAAAATTAAGTTCTTCAGTTACACTAGCCACATTTCAAGTGCTCAGTAGCTCCATGTGAGTAGTGGCTACTATACTGGACAGTGCTGAAGCACATTTTCATCATCACAGAAAAGGATACGGTATAACACTGAACTAAAGGAAGAGACAGATAGTGAACAAATAATTTAATAAATGCACAACTGAAAATTCAATTGTAGGTTGTCTTTGTTTTTCTCCAGTCTTTAAAAGTCATCTCTATTTTTTTTCTTTTCCAACGTGTAATTTTATGGCCTTATTACTTCTTGTTTAGTTCACTGCAACAACCTGGATATTGTCTTTCTCCCCCAATGCTTCCTTTGTATTGTTGCTTGATTGATCTTTCTAAAGACAATCATTTTATCTCTCAGCTTCTTGCAGAATATAGCCTTGCCCCTCAGCATGACATGCATGGCATTCAAGGGGCTTCATAATCAGGCTCACTGACCTGTCCTGCCTGCCTCCTGCCATGTCCTTTCCTTAACCTACACTCTAGCAACAGAAAATAGGTTATTAATATCAAACCTGGTCCATATCCCTGCTGTGGAAGAACATCTAAATTATAAGGATTCCCACAGCAGCCAAACAAATAGGACTTTAAAGAATTTCACTGAATTGAAACGTGAGAAGAGAGGGAGGGAGAGAGAGAGGCAGAGGTGTGGTTACAGAGAACTGAGAAATGATCATCGTAAATCATCTAAGCTAGTCCTGAAGAAATTATGCGACACAAAACAGCCATTATGCAGAATGTCATTCTCTAGCCTCACCACAAGAAAGGCTATGGAAACAGGTGAGGAGGCAGACTAGATGCTTCAGGACCCAAGCAGGAGAGCTAGAATATTTTGGAAAAAAATATAAAAACCAGATAATTAAGACTGGATGGTTTAAAGAAACACACATAAGTGCTCTCATCTAAACGTACTTAACCCCAAAAGCCTGTTGCTATATTTTATATAAAGCTGGAAACTAGACACTTCCAACAAGTTGTCATTGTGGTTTCCCTTGAGTAGACGTTATATAAGACAGACAAAGCTAGTGGACAGAAAAAGTACTAAATTATGTTGTCTTTCCCAAAATACAGACACTTAGGACCCATGGTCACAATTTTTAAATAGTTTTTCTAATGCAATTCATTTTCTTTTTTAAAT
Organism: Geosciurus inauris; assembly: GCA_004024805.1. Lineage (NCBI taxonomy): Eukaryota > Metazoa > Chordata > Mammalia > Rodentia > Sciuridae > Geosciurus > Geosciurus inauris. The sequence goes on from PVHX01000036.1 coordinate 132,243, forward strand.
ATAGTTTAAAAAGAAACTCCTCCTAAGCAATAGTATCTGTGAACTCTCAGGTTTAGCACACCATTTTGAATCCGTATGAAAATAAACACGATGATTTTACAAAACGTCTTACAAACCATCTAAAATCATTTCACTTTTAAGACGTGTGTATTCACATTTTTTTTAATCTATTCACATTTTGGGAAATACTCAGACAACTCTGGCTAAGCCCCGCAGTTTGAACATGGCTTCTCTTATTCTCTGCCGTGGCACATGAGGATAGGACTGTGTGTTACTCCACTAGGATGGGGTGTGGGTGCTCCGAAGAGTGAGGCAGTAGTAAAAGGTAACCAACAGTAGACATTTAGAGTTCATCATGGCTCAGCAGCAGCATTACTACTATCCTTCCTGGTGAATTAGTAGATTCATGTTTATGAGCAACATGAAACTTTCCAAATGTCTATTGTAGGTCTCATTTTTTTTTGTAGGGAAGTAAACAACTGAGGAGGCCACTTGGGAGTCCCATCTGCTGGAGAGGCTAATGAGGGTCTGGGCTTGTGGGTGGCCTCAGGGGACCCTGGTGGAAGCGTCCAGCCTCTGTGGTGACAGGCCATCTCCCCTCTGTCTAGTCCAGAACTCCAGATGCTGTGGGGAGGTGGCTGTGTGAGGGTGGGATGCTCAGATTCTCACATCAACAATGCACAGACGCCCAATGCTCATCATGTCCCAGGGAGTGACACAGGGCTGCCTCTGGGGCCAATGCATGAGATCATCTGAATTAGCCTCCAGAGGGACTTGGCTGGCAGTGTCTCTGCAGCCTTTGTCAGAGGCTTAGTTTTTCTGCAAAAAGGGGAGATAAATCTGACCCCCCAAATGCCGTTTTTCTCTCCTCTCTACAATGTAGCTGAGCTCTGAGTATTAAAGCACTTTAGCAAGAAGCCAGGCAATTGAAGCCCCTTCTAACAGCTGTTAATGGTTGTCGATGAGCAGGCAGACACCCAGGCTAGAAGGAAGGGAGCCAAAAATAACTCCACTGCAGTATTTTTCAGAATTCAATCATTTCTGATGCTGGAAGGAAGGAGCTTGAGGAACCAGAGTACAGCTGCATAAGAAGAGTGAAGGGGCCGTGAGGCGAGGGCCGGGGGCTGCTGTTTCTCAGAAACATCACCTCTGAGAAAGAAACAGGAAAACGGGCAAGACAAAATTGGGGAGATTGATGTTGAAGGAGAACCCAACTCAGTCCTTGCCTGCAGGGGGAGGAGCTGTTAGTTAGTGCCTGGCCCAGGGAAAGGGGGAGCTTTGTGAAACAGCTCTTTTTTGGTGTAGGTTGTAAATCTGTTTCCTTTTGTGGGATTTACAAGCCCATTCCCTGGTCAGGGAACCATTGTAGGTTGTTTTTTGCCAGTGCTGATCCCTGGCCTTGCCTGAATGGGGCTGCTTCCTTAGGGGGTTTTGTTCAACTTGCTTTATCTTTGAGATTTGCAGCACTGTGGGCATTGAGAACTCAGATTTTTAAAAAAATTTTCCCCCTAATATCCACCTGCTATTTGTTTTTAATCATATTCCAATCTTATCATACATTCTCCCAAGAACTATAGTGAAAGATTTTTTTTTTTTTCACTTTTTTCATTTTTTAAATGATACACATGCTGGAGGTGTCTTCTTTCCCTGGCACTCAATTCAGATATACATGTGGCACTTTCAAACCTTCCCACCTGCTCTCTGAGTGTTGTGATGCTCTCAGTGAGTAAAACCAAGTCTTTGAACAACACCTCCATCTGAATTGTATACTTGATCTTTCTGGGTTTGCCAAACAAACCATCACCCACTCAGAACCCAGACAGGGAAGTGGCAGATGACTCAAGCTTCATTAGGAACAAGTCATGCCCAAATAACTTCATTTTGGTCTTGATAGGATTACTGCTCAGCGAACCCAGTAGAAATAGCATCCCAGGATTTTAGCAAGGCAGCTCACATCTCTTAGGTCACTCTCTGAATAATATGAAAAAAGGAGGTCTGGGTGATAGCAAAATTAAATGATGGGCAGCTGGTTGATGGACTGATGTCAACTTAAGGAGAAGTGTATGGTGATGTGATCCAGTCTCCTGTCGCCTACATTGTCATCTCAGCTTCTCTGACTTACAGAAGACATGGATGGTCGTTTCCAGGAGACAGAATGGAGATTACCCCCAGTGATTACCACAGATAGATAGTACGGGGGAATGCATAAAGATTATATTTAACAAAAATAGATGTCAAATACTATGCTGGGATTAAAAAGTTCAACTTTGTAAATACAGGATGGGAGAGTCCTGGCTTAAGGAGGTGCATCCATTTGTGACTCAGTCCTGGGCTACTTTAAGAGATGTACAATGCAGAGACAGCAGGTCATAGTTTCACCCTACTCTTTGCTGTTCAGATCACATTGAGACTCCTGTATTTAGTCCCAGTGCTGTGTGTTACGAGTAGGCCTGACCAGAGGATCATGATGATCATTGAATCTGTATCCCAAGTAGCATGGGGGACGGGGGATTGACTCCTGAGAAAGGGAGACTTTTGGGGATCCACATAAGAGTTGCCTTCAGAGAGCACAGGCTATCATAGATACTAGATTTGTTCTCTTCCATTCCAGAGGGCATAAATAGGATCACAACAGAAAATTTAAGGAAGATTTCCTCTACAAATAAAGATGAACTTTCTGGAATTCATAATTGTACAAAATGGAAGGAGCTCTTGAGAGAAGGTGAACTCCCCAGTGTTGCAAGGATTCGAGCAGAGGACAGAGCCACATGTGTTATCATTACAAAAAGATTTCAAACTGGACAGCAGACTTATTTTTTTAACCTCCAATACTTGGTGCTCCTCAACTCATAAGACAATAACCTGAGAGGTGTTATGGTTCCTTGAACACTTGATATACAAACGACAGCAAGAAAGACAGGTTGATGGTATTGTCATTTACTCTGAATACCATTGGCAAAATAAATGGGCTTGTGAGTTGGCAAAATAAACAGAACTCTCTTGAACTTCCCTAAATCTCCACTACCCCTGTGAATGACACCTTCTTCAAGCTACTTTATATTGGAGTGCTGGCCTAGTCCAACCAGTCTGCTGAGATCATGAACTATTTGCAGAGTACACAAGGAGCCTTGATAGGATGTAATGGGAGGCAGTGCTAAGAAAATAAAGGAGCCAACGATTTCCTAAGTGTGTAAGTTTTAAAAGGCCATCATTCCTATTCAACAAAAATTCCACTGTGCCATTGCAGAACCTTGAAATTAAACAAATGCAGACTCAGTAGTCTGACTGTCATGACATTTATATAGGCATTACTTGCAGGCTTTAGTTTCCCTTCCTGAACAAGTAAACCCTTTCTATTTAGACCTGTTGGGTGAGCAGGTGCAGTCAGTCCCACAGTCCTGCAGTTTTATTTGAATGGCAAGCAGCATGCTCCATCTTGTATTTTCTTGGGCTTGACATAATGACTGAACCCTTTAAAAATATCATAAATGTTGTACACACCCTGCCATTCTATACACCTTAAAATGGCAGGAGAAAATAGCCCAAAGCCTTTCCTCCTTAATCATCTCTTGGACAGGTTTTAGGATGGAACAAGGTAATCTTGAAATCTTTGCTAATGAGTGGAAAATAAATCAGATCTGATTATAAGTAGAAAAGAGGGAGGATGTGAGGCAATGTGAAGCTAGCTAGATGAGAGTGAAAGACATACTCTAAAATAGGGCGACAAGTACTACGACTTACTCATGGTGGGTATTCAATACACATCTATAATTTACCAAGAATGAGTAAAAAATAGGAGAGAACATACAGGAAGCAAAAGATCCTCTTGAAGTGATGGGACTTCCTAATTTCCAGTAGTCCTCTATTCTTTGCCATCTGTTTTCTATGCCAATGGCTAGTTAGCCCTTGATACTGGGTTGGAATTTTTGGGGTAGGTCCCTCAAGTCTGAAACTTTGATATGTCATAAATGATCCTAATGTAAACCCCAGACACAAATATGAGGTGAAGAAAATTTTCCAATGTACAGTTTGCAATAGAGGGACCTTCTTTCAACCCTCTGATCACAGATAGCAAAGCTGGGCAGAGGCCAGCCCCCTGGTTCTACAAGATGGGCCAAGGAGAAAAAGCCTGGGATAGTTCAAACAATCATGCTTTTTTCAGAAATCTTTGACCTAAAAATGTATATGGTTCAGTAGTGTTAAGAGTATATTCACACTGTTATGAAACAGATCTGCAGAACCTTTTCACCTTGGAAATCTGAAACTCTGGACCCAATAAACAATAGTTCCTCTCCCTTCAATTCCCTGGTAATCACCATCCTACTTTGTTTGTATGAATTTTATGGTTTAGATACTTCATATAAGTGGAATCATACAGTAGTTATCTTCTTGAAACTAGTGTATCTCATTAATATTGTTTTTAAAAATAAATACAAGATGATGGGAAGAGGGAGTTTAAAGAACAGGGAAAGGGCAAATCCACCTTACATATCCCTGGGAATAGGGCCACATCTCCAGCTCCAGTTCCTTCTTTCCTGGCCAGAAAGAAATGTCCTCTAGGCTATGTTCTTGGGCTTGGCTGTCATTAGCAGGACATGTTCCAACTCGAGGAGAAGGTCCTCCTGGTGGAGTAGGTCAAGGCCCATCATCTCTCGCCATAAAAATACTGAGAGTTCAAGTTATTAACAGTCCCTGTTCTATATACACTGTCTATAAAGTCCACAGAAACTCAGCAATTCTTGAAGAATTCTCATGAAAGTCTTCAGCATCTCCTTGGGGGAGGAAGAATCTGAATAAATAAGTCGGCATTATTTTAAGAGCAGTCTCTGTTGGAATCTTGGAGGGAGAGCAGAAGAGGCAATGGAATGTGAATGAATAGTCTCAGTTCTGCCAGAGCCTGCTCTTGAGGAACCAAAAATGCTTAGAATGTGTGTTCCCGATGGACTTATGCGTGGGGCACAGAATGAAGGGAAATTTGGCTTCAAAAATGAAAGGCAGTCTGTGAAATTTAGTGACACGTCAAAGAGGTCACTGGCAAAAAATGTCTGGGAACCACTGTTACACTCTGGCTGAACCTTGCAGGGCCCTTCCCACCAACGCCACCTCATGTGTCATTGTGAATAGGGCTACATCTCCAGCTCCAATTCCCCCTTTCCCACTGAAATTTCCATGCCGTGCAAGAACAAGGGAAGCCTCCTACAGCTCCATGTGGGGAGCTGGACCCAGAAAGGAAGAAGTTTGTGTAAATTGGGAGTTAACATTTTCATCTGAGCTGATAGACTTCAACTTACTGAAAGGTTAATTTGTAAATGAAAAAAAATTCTACTAAAAGATATTCACAAGGCTTTCCTAATTATCTTTGTACAAGCCTACTGTGAAATTTTCAGTGGAAGCTCAGCTTTTGCCTTTTCTTCCACCAGATTGCTTTCCTTGCTGGTCACCTACTCATCTTGTCACCTACCTGCCAGAGCCCTTGTCTTCTCACAGCCCCACTCCTTGTGCAGTCTTTCCCACCTCAGTTAATGGAAACTTCCATTTTTTGGGGTCCTTCAGCCTCCAAACCACAACCATTCTGAATTCTTTTCTTTTTCTCACATCAGTTAGAAGGAAATTCTGGCAGCTTCTCCTTCAAAACAGAGTTGGGATCCAAACCTCTGCATTTTTTCCCTGCTACCAGCCCTGTGCAAATACCTCCCTCCTGGATTAATGCAGGAGATGCTTAACAGGTATCCCTACTTCAGCCCTTGTCCCTTTGGAGCCTCTTCTCAACTCAGCATCCAGAGCTATCATTTGAAAAGATAAATTGTATTATGTCACTGTTTTATTCAGTACCCTCCAAAAGATCCCCAGTTTCTAATAAAAGCCAAAGTCATCATACTGGCCCATCAGGCTCTGCACAATCGGTCTCCTCTCAACACCCCAGCTCTAATCCCTGGTCATCTTCACAGTGACCCTTTTCCTAACTATTGTAGTTCAAATTTCAACCCTGCCCTCACTCATTAGTCTCCTTCCTGATTTATTTTCCCCTGTAGCACTTACCAACTTACGTATTCCTGAGTAATACCTATCATCCCCAATGAGGCAAAAACTCTGTGAAGGCAGAGTTCTGTCCATTTTGTTTACTATTACATTCCCTGCATTGAGAACATAGTAGGTGCATGAATGAATGAAATTTGGTGAATGAATGAATGGTTCCCTTTGGGTCATTTAGCCTCAATTCCCTGGTTATCCTATCTAATGTTAATTCTCCCTTGATTACTATCTTTTGTAACACTCTGCTTCATTTTGCTTTTAGAACTTACAATAAATTATCTTGTTTCCCTATTTGTCTTCCACACTAAATGTAGATCCATGAGAGAACAAGTGCAACTTGTTCTGTCTTACCCACAGGTATATCCCCAGTGTTTAACATCCAGCTAAGCACAGAGTTGGTGCTCAGGCGATGGATGTGTGTGTGTGTGTGTATGTGTGCGTGTGTGTGTGTGTATACATACATATATATATATATTTTTTTTTTTGAGATGGGGTTTCACTATGTTGCCCAGGCTATCCCCAAACTGTTGAGCTCAAGTGATCCTTCTGCCTCAGCCCTTGGAAACTTTAAAACCACATGTAAGACCATACTGCAGAGTTTCATTCTGCCAGTGTGATGTCCTATACATCACCTGATCTTCCTTGCTTTCCTTCTATCACCAAACTGTTCAAATAACCCTGTTATTGTTACATAAATACAATAATGTATGCTGTAGGACATTAGAAAGTGCAAACAAAAAATCCATCATGTTTCCACTATTCAAAGTCACCACTTAACACTTTAGCACATGTCCTTCTAGATTTTCCTTTGTTGTAAGTACACACACACACACACACACACTCACACACTCACATTTGTAATTTTTAACAAAACTAAGAGCATACTGGCCCTATTATTCCTCAATCTTCTTCTTCCAGTTATCACCACCTTTCATTAATACCCAGACCATATCTGAATTTCTCCAATCCATCCCCTCCACCTGCCACCTGCCACAAGTCCTTGTTAACTGGTTTGTCCAAACCAGTAATGACTCCAGGACCATGCACTGCATCTGGAATATAAATCCCTTAAATCCTGTTTAATTTAGCATAGTCCCATTTTTATGTCACTGACTATCAGGCCATTTGTTCTCCAGGATGTCCCACCCTCTGTTATTTGTCCAACGTGTTGCTTCTTCTTGGTACTGTTAAGTTTGTTTCTCTAATCCTTGAATTTCCTTCAACTGTAAATTATTTCTAAAGGCTTTATATAGTTAAGTGACATACTGAATACATCACTGGGGATGGCATGTATTTCATGACTAGAAGGCACCTAACACTGGCTGCCCCACTAAGAGTGATGTACAGATTGATCCCTGCTTGTTTTAGTGAACACAGTTTGAGTCCCTAAGGTACAGATCTGACTTTTCCCTCATAACTAGAACAGTTTGTGTGTATGTGTCCGTGAGGGGTGTTATTTTGTGTCTGTGTTATTTCCTTTGTACTCCACTAATGTTCACTGATCATTTACCTTAATGGTTTTAACCTAATTGATTACCTTTGCCTGAATCTGTTCATGGCACTTAAAAAAAGTATGAGGCACTGGATTTCAAATGACCTTGGGAGCAAGGACTTTGGCATCTAGAAATTTGGCAATGCCTTAAGTGAAAGTTGATTCTCATGATATAACTTTGGGGGAGGAATGACTTTAAAAGGTAATTTAGAGAGCACCTGTGCATGTATCCTCAGTCTGACAAACTGATGGGGCTTATATATTTCCCCAATTAAATAAAGACAAAACTAAAAATGGTAATTCAGAATAAATCTTGTTCTTAGTAGAGGTATCAGCAATGGGGTCTAAGTGCTGGAGCTCAGTCTCAGCTCCTGTTTTTTTCCCCTTAAATCAGCAATTCCTAGTGGTTTCAGTCATCACTTATATGCTGGTGTTTCTCAGATATGAATCTTCAGTTCTGTGTTCACACCAACTTAATTATATATCAAAGCCCGATGGCCTCTTCTTCACTATGTGCCGCCACATTCAATTTCGAGGTATCTCAGAAAGGTGCCATCAGTCTCCCAGTCCTTGGGCCAGGTATAGACCCTCCTCAGCTTGTGCTCAGATCAGAGAGCATCTCCTGACTGTGCTTTCCATCAGCAGTGGTTTGCTGTTCACATCCACCATGCATTCCACTACTAGACATATATTCCTTAATCTTTTCATGTGTCACTTCCTGGTTCATACTATTTTAGTAAATTCCTACTGCTTACCTGGTCAAGCCTAAATTCTTTTGTTTCAATTTTATTCTTTTGTAGTAAGGGCCTATAGAATCTGATCATATCCTGTCCAGGGCTCTATTAGAACCTTTGCAGCACAAACAACTACACAAATAACATAACATCTGTAACAATGCTCTTAACTTATTCACCTTTAATTTCTAAAGGTCTAAATTCTTCAACTGTATTGTGAGTCCTTTGGAGGAGATGGTATCACAATTCTAAATTAATTCCCCAAAGAAGTGACCTATGAAGCATGGTCCATTCTTCTGCTTCTCTCAAGTACTGCACTTAAGCCATCTTATTCTGATGAGTCTCATGAACACACACACTCCTCTGAAGTTAATTCTGTATTTTTTGATAATTAGACCCTTACTCCAGGGTCTATCATCTTGTATTGTTATAAAATTCTTCTTTAATTTATCTGAAATCCCCCTTGTGTAGGTGGAATGCTATTTCTTCTCATTGTCAGTGAATAAAAACGTCTGGTTAATATCCATAACAGTCTCAAACGCAAGGCATGGAGATGTTCCAGAACTTTGAAAGGTCATTGCATTTCTTTACCTGAATATCTTATAAATCTGATGGATTTAAGCCATCCCAGAAAAATCTCCAGAGTTACAGAAACTTTGTTTCTATGGTCTTTCCTTAGTATCCTGTGGATTCCCCAAAACTATGGTCTTTTCCCTGAATCTTGGAGTTCTGTGTTTTTAATCTTTCCCCTTCTTATGAGTATGGCACAATTCAGTTCTCGGGCAGCTACAGAGTCACTTGACAGACACAAGAGGCACAAAGAATATCATCACATAGTCTAAAGCATGCAGCAGGAAAGAAGAATGACAGTGCAAATATTAAAACATCTCTCATAGTAGTAAAGTACCCATCTTTACACAGCAGCCAGACCCTAGCCCTTTTCTTGACTTTTAGTAACTTTCCTGTTTTCTCTCCCCTTCTTTTTTAGTAATTAATCAGAAAAGAATAATACACAAGATAGATAAGTTTGAAGCATCAGAAAGAACCTCTTTGGGCAGATTTTTTTTTCCTTGAGATTGAACCCAGGACCTTGTGCATGCTAAGCACATGTTCCACCATGTCTAGATCTTTGAAGAAACATGCACACTTCATTTCATTCTGACCTATGCTACTCAACATGGTTTGACACACAAGGCTGGCCACTGCTCACAGAGACCTCCTGCTTTGCTCCACTTAGTTCTGGCTGCCTTTGGGAATGATGTCATCTGTACACACGTTTGGGAAGAATAAATTGTCATTTGATTTTGCATATAAAGAATAGAAAAATGAATCAATGGAACAAAAATGATGGTTTAGAAATAATCAGAAAAAATAAGTTGCAGTGACATTCAATACTATCTTTTATAGAAAAGAAGATAAAATGAAATGATTACTATAATAAGCTGGAGGCCTGCAACTCTGACCATCTGTATCCTTCTTTTGATTTTCTTCTAAGCCCAGGAATCTTTGATTGGCTAGATCCCAGAATTTCTTTTCACCCCTGGGCCAAATTTTTGGCTTGGTTGGGAACAGCTGCCAGTATTTCTTTTTGCTGCCAGTCAGTCAAAAAATGTGCTCACGTTGGAGGCCTGGCTGCATCCCACCCAGGGTGCTGAATGCATTAACTTTTTCACATACAACCTTTGCCAGGCTGTACGTGGAAGTCCATCACAGAGAGTAAAGCTCACTGCATCACTAGCTAACTTGGAGGTGGTGCCAACGTCAGTTAGAGAGACTGTCAACATATTTTAGGAATCTGTGGCAAAGTGATGAATTTTACTACATGCACTGAGTTAATGGGAAAAAAGAACACTTCTGAGATATTAGGAAGCCAAAAGTGCTATTATTTAATTGCTGAAATTCTCAAAGCAAAGCAAGCCAACCCTTTATCTAGTCTGTAATTTGGTTAAGAACTCAAACAAATACAAATATAAATATATAGGTATTAACTAATTAGTATATATGATTTTATTCTACTTTCCTTATGCTTCTAAGAACAGAACAGCTTTTTTTTTTTTTTAAAATGACAATCATGCTTCAATCTAGTGCTTGTTGGGTATGATCCATTTTATTAAAAAATTCCTGAATCAATTTCCTGGCTTACAGCATATCCAACCAAGATTCCAGGTGTTCTCACCATAAGAAGGGTCTCTTTCAAAGGCTGTCTGCTTTTATAACTGCACACCCACCATAAATGTCAGGAACATCCCAACAATAGAGCTGAAACCTAAAGCAGTTTGGTGATGTTCCAAATTTTTGAATGGAATGTGGATCCATTAAGATTATTAGGTAACTTTATTGATATACTCGACGTTGTGCCAAATGTGAGAGCTGCCAAAGAAAAGACAGAATAAAAAACTAGCTCTTGGATTCCAAGCCTGAGAATTTTGGTGTGGAAACTGTGTTTTCTTGTAACTTACTTAAAAGACACACCATGCTTTCACTGTTTAATTGCAATCTCAGTTTTCAGGAAGCAAAGAGAAATGAGATACATAATCAATGTTTCTCTTCCGTTTGGCTTTCAGCCTAAATAGTCCTGTACTTCTTTTTGGCAAAGTAGGATAGGTAATAACAGTGAACAAGAGACCTATTCTAAGAAGTACTGGCTCAAGTAAAGTACCACTACATCATGAGTGACTCAACCATCTACAGAGTGATTACTCCGCAACCGTGAAGCCAGGCTAATTGGACAGTGGCCTGCAGCCAAGCTCGTGCTGGCATGACCCAAACACCCTTGGCTGACAGCCATGTTGTCTCTTTATCACACTTTTTTTTTTTTTTTTTTTTTTTGTGGGGAGGGAGGATAATCTAGATGGGAAGTGAAATAATTTTTAAAAAAATCTTCCCAAGTACTATTTAACTTATCACGAATTAAAAGTTTAATTAAGTATCCTTTTAAAGGCCTGAGTCCTATGATTAAATATGACAAAATAATAGTTATGATTACTGATCAAGTGAGGAATTTTATAGAGCTGCACTTTGTCTTTAAAGCTATTATTAATTTTAATTGAAATAGTTAAGAGTCTCCATAGTAGGAGAGAGAGAGAGAGAGAGAGAGAGAAAAGAATGTACGGGACATTTTGTTCATATATAGAGAAGAGTTTTAAGAAGAACAGATGTACTGGTAACTAAGTTGGCAAAATGTAATGCAAACAACTTTATTGTCAAAGTCCTTGTTCTAAATCCATGTAAAATGTTGATTATTGTGGTCATCTTATATGAGATAGGGATAAACAGGTTTAGTGAAAAGAAACCTTAAAACTGGCTTTGAAATCAGGTCACTTAAAATGATTTTTAGATATGTCTTAGGTTTTTGTCTACTCAACTCCTACTACTATGCCAAAAGAGGAATGCATTTCTGCATCAGTTTCTTTAAATAGGACTTACTGGCCTCAGGATTTAAGAAATGTTAGAGGTTTGAAAACAGCTTACGCATCTCAGTTTTAAAATTAGCTATTGCTGTGGCTATTTTCACCCCAGATTTCTCTCCCTCCGTATCAACATCCTCCTGCAGCCTTCAGAGATGGAATCACAATAGAATCTGCTTTCCTTTTCATGGCTTTGCTTTATTGCTCCCCCCATCTGAGGCTGAGGCCCAGATTTCAGGGTTGGAAGTCACCTCTGCATTACTATAAATAAGTTCTGCCTTGAGGCATTTCAGAACTATCAGCATGATTCTAGGACTTGAAAACTTCTTACTTGCCAGCAAGTAGTTACCTGGAATATTTTGACTTCTTATTTATTTGCTTTTTTTTTTTTTTTTCATCTACTGCCAAGTCTCACTAATGCAACTTGGAAAATTGCACCACAGCTTTTAATGAGGATTCTGAGGTAAGAGCCATTTCATCAGAGAAGACTGTTCTTTCCTTTTATGGGAATAATAACACCTACTGTTTCTATAGCACCATCCTTCCAAGAAGCTGAACATATCACGTTTCATTAATCTGAACAGCAGCCCTGCAAGTCAAGCTGGGAACTAGTATTGTTACTCCCTGCACACTCATGTTGAAATTGAGGTCATTAAATGTGAAATAATTTTCTCAAAATTCTAAAACCTTCCGAAATAGTTAGGGAGCCATGATTTATCTGCACCATCTGCAATCTGCTTATGTTCTAGGTTATCAAATAGTGTAGTGGTTCTACAGATCTTTTAACTTCCATCTCCTATGAATGTCTGCAAGATATTTTTCTGAAAACAAAGAGAGTAGTGACAAAAATAAGCAACACAACTGAGCTTCTGTTCTGAAGTCCTGTGGTTCTTTCCTTTCCTGAACACTTTGCCTCCCATTTCCACAGTCTTTTCCCTTGTCTCTTAATAAAAACATCTTTTCTTTCTTCCTGGGAAGCAAGATTTCTTCTCTTCCCTTTCCGTAGAAACCTAGCAAATTTCAAGGACCATAAACCTATAGCATGGGATAGGACCTCAGAGATCATCCAGTCCAACTCTACCTTTTTCAAATAGGGATGTGCCTTGAGAAGTGGAATCCATCTGCTTGGTCAGTAGATCCCTTGTGCGCTCAAGGACATTCATTTACCAATTGACTTCTGTCTCCTAAATCATCTAGTTTTCTCTCTCCTAGAATTTTTCCATGAGCCCAGGTATTAGTCAGAATAGGTTAGGCTCTACTGTAATAACAAATAAAACATCAAATTCTTGTTTTCTTTTGAGATTAGATCTTGCTATTTGCCCAGGTTGGTCTTGAACCCAATGGGCTCAAGTGATATTCCCACCTCAGCTTCCCAAGTAGCTAGGACTATGGGTGCAGGTCACTAAGCTCAGCTAAAACATCAAATGTTAATGGCTTAAGGTAGAAGCCTTATTCAGGTCTCTTTGTCTCTTTCTCTGTCTTTCTTATTCAGGTCAGAGTCTGATTTGAATTAGATGGCTCTTTTTCCTAACTTCCCTCCAATAGTGACTCAGAGATCTGGGCTTCAGCTTTACCATCTTGGGAATTCTTTGTTACCAAAGAATGGGAAAGAACATGAAGAACTCAGACATGCTTCTAACTGCTTCAGACCAGAAGAGACACATGAGTTCATCTCACATGTCATTGGCAGATCCAGTCACGTGGCCTACCTAATTACAAATTGAGAAAAATTGGGTGTGGGCAAACAATGGTATCTTTATCAAGGAGTTAAAATATGCTAGGATTTCTTTCTACTTAAAACAAAAAACTAAAGCTAAATGAAACATCTTTTGATACTATTTCCCTCCAGCTACTGGTTCAATTCTCTACTCTTTTTTTTTAAAAGATTTTTAAAAAATATTTATTTTTTAGTTGTAGGTGAACAGAATATCTTTATTTTATTTTTATGTGGTGCTGAGGATCGAATCCAGTGCCTCACGTGTGCTAGGCGAGCACGCTACCACTGCGCCATAACCCCAGCCCCCAATTCTCTACTCTCTTTAACTCAAGTAAGCCTCAAAAACATAGCCTATATTAGTTTTATTTAGTTTTCAATTCTTCTCCATTCTCTCTAAAACAAAACTGAGTTGGTTTTTGCTCCTATTGCCTTCCTTAAAGTGCCCAATGAAATCACAAATGGCCTTGACGTTGCTAGGTGTTGGTTTTCAGCCTTCATTTAGCTGACTATCATTTAGCTGAATCATTTGACACAGCTGATTATTCTCTGCTCAAAATGCTTCCTTTTCTTGGTTTACTGCACACCATCCTTTCTTGCTTTTTCCTCCTGTCTCAGTGACTGCTCCTTCCTGGTGTACTGTGATGGTTCTTCTTCATCTTCCTGACCTCTCATTTCTGGAAAGCCCTAAGGCTCAATCCTGAGACCTCTTTCCTTTTTTATCTACACTTGCTCCCTAGGTGATTTTTCTAGTCTAAAGTTTCTAATACCCTTGATACTCCGGTATTAAAACTCTTAACTCTAGGCAGGTGCGATGGCACATGCCTGTAATCCCAGGAGGCTATGATCTTGGGAGGCTGAGGCAGGAGGATCACAAGTTGAAGGCCAGTCTCAACAACTTAGTGAAGTCCTAAGAAACATTTGTGAGACCCTGTGGCAAAATAAAAAATAAAAAGGACTTGGGTGTAACTCAATGGTGAAGTGCCTCTGAGTTCACTCCCAGTACCAAAACAAACAAACAAATAAACAAAATCTTTTAACTCTAGCCTAGGTTTCACCCATGAATTCCAGTCATACACATCCAATAGTGCACTAGACCTCTTTACTTAAATGCAGGCAGGTATCTCAAATGGAATATATATGAAATAGAACTCCCAGTCCTGCTCCACCCCGTACCTCCCCTCACGAACCTAGTCCTACCAGTCTTTACCAATTTCAGTTAGTGGCAATTCCATTCTTCCAGCAGCTCAGGCCCCGAATCTTGGAGCTATTTCTCTCCTTTCTTTCTCTCCCACCTTATACCCAATCTATAGGAAGACTCCATAAGCTCTACCTTCAAAATGCCACCCAGAATCTGATGCTGATGACCACTCCACTGCCACGGCCCTGGTTGGGGCCACGCCTCAGTTACTGTCTTACCCTCTTCAACGTTTTCCCTGCTTCTGCCTTTGCCCTTTTTCAATCCATTTGCACAGAGCAGTCAAAACGATCCTGTGAAAACCCTGGATGGCTTCCCAGCTAATTCCAAGTAAAGGTCAAGTGCTTGGCAAGGTGCACAGTCCAGCCCCATCTCCTCCCAGACACACCTCTTCCACTCCCCACTTGCTCACTCAGCTACTGCATCAGACATGTCATGCTTGCCCCAAATTCTGGGCCCTTCCTTGCTGGTCCTCTGTCTAGCTGCCTCCTCCCTAGATGTCAGCGTGGCTAGCCCCCTTACCTCCTTATGCTCCTCAAAAGTCACCCCTGCAAACAAGCCATTCTTGAGACCCCTCCCTATTTAAAAATCCCATACCTGTATCCTGACATTTCCTAACCCCCATTACTGTTTAATTTTCCTCAGTGGCATCAAATTGAGTACATTTGGAACTTATTAATTTTCTCTCTCTCTTACTCTTCCCCACTGGAACGTAAGTGAGGTTCACCCAGAACCCAGAATGGTGCCTCCTGATACACAGTGGGATCTTGATAAACTGCTGAATGAATGAAGAAATAAATTAGTGAGGAAGCAGAAACCCAAAGGAGGTGAGTGGCTTGCTAGAGACCTTACATGAAGGTGGGGCCAAGGCCCAGATTATGGTTTTCCCATCCCCTTATGCCTGCCATTTCTTGGTTATAAAAAAATTCCCTAATCTTATCCTGGTAAAGAGTGGTGGTGTCAGGGCTGGGGCTATGGCTCAGCGGTTGAGCGCTTGACTTGCATACGTGAGGCACTGGGTTCGATCCTCAGCACCACATAAAATAAATAAAGATATTGTGTTCATCTACAACTAAACAAAATATTTAAAAAAAAAAAAAAGAGTGGTGGTGTCTCCCTCAGAGTTGTGTTTAAGTGGTGAATGGAGAGGTCAAAGGGCTGGCCCTGTGCTCTGGGGTGGATGAGTGCTTTGCCTGTATCCCCTTGGTCATGCCACTTCCCAAAGATGTCACCCATTGTTTTCTTCAAAACCTTCACCTTTCCTTGCAGCCACACCTGGGCTCAGAATGCTGCTGGCAAACTGTAATGCTATAGAAGCACTAAGTAGTTTCTATAGCATTACATACTGAAAGGATGGTCTGAAGATAATCATGACTCTTATTCTTTCTTAAAAGACTGGACCTTAACCATCCCAGAGACATTAACAGCTTTCATAGCCTCTAAAATACTTCCATACAGGAAGATTCCATGATGTTGGTAGCATCCACTCTTGGCAGCACGGCCGCAGAGACATTCTTCATTGCAGCCCGCGGTGGAAGCAACGCCCCTTCCTCCCAAGCCTTCTGGGTCAGCTATCTCTCTGTCTCTTTTTGGTACTGAAAAGAATAAGATGTATCACAAGCTGGAAAAAGAGAGAGGGTGGGGGAGAGAGGGAGAGAGAGAGCACAAAAATCTGAAATATATTTGTACCTAAGAGGCCATACTTGCTTCCACTCCATAGCCATCCTATGCACACTTCCTCTTTCTAGAGGATAAAAGGACATAGGAAACAAGATAAAGAAGGTGGCAGAGCCTTGACAATAATCGCCTGACAACTGCTATTCCCCTAACCTTCTGTGAAGGAGCCAAGCAGCTTCCCGAGAGCGGGTTGGAGACAGACTCTCTGTGGCTGCACAGCTTCTAAGGAAGAACATCCTATTTCTGACCTCGACTCCACACACCACGAGATGGAACTTCACGACTGCGATGCTACTTCTGGCGTGGCTGGCATCCAGCGTGAAAAGGTCTCCGTGACCTTTGCTAAGATGTGTCTGCTGAGCCAACTCTCATCCTAATGAGCAGGGGGAGAACAGCCTTGAGGTGCTTGTCACATCACCACTTTCTCTGCTCTCTTAGCACAAAACACAGTTTCTAGTTATAAATTAAAATGACTAGTTTAATTATACAATGGAAGTACTAAGGACAATGGCTGATTTCTTACTATTTGCTGACACATACATACCTGGGTTTACTTTCAATGGGGAGCCAATACTCAAATCCTATAAGTCTATCTTTCAATCCATTTTAGAGAGGAGAAAAAATAAAGAATAAAAGCAAAAGTAATTGAATTTATTCCTTGACTTCTAGGAGGCCTCTATTTTTAATCTCACCCCTTTCAGTTTAGAGGTTGAAGTTAGGCACTGTGAGTGATTTCACATTTGTCGGCGTTTCCCAGCAACAGTGAGGATTTCAGGGGAATGGTATAGGACTGGACAGTAGTTAGATATGAGCTGGGTTTGGTCTAAACTGACTGAAGTAGGGAGTAGGAGGGTGCCAGTTTACATTTGGAAGTTTCATACTGCAAGGAAGAATTCTCAAATTGAGACACCACATTGGCTGGCAGGTACATGTTGAGGTGTGGCCAATGGGAACATGGGTGGGGTGGGCCAGAAGTTGGATAGAACTAAGTGATAAGATGATGTGAGGTTAACCATTTCATTGCTTTTTTCTTGTATCATGGGAACCAAATGCTACTTAGTTTGAAAGTAGCGACTTGGGATTTTGGCTTATTTGCCACTTAATTCAAATTCTATGAAGTTATTCACAGAGCAAAGTGTGACAGTTTTCACTGAGCCTGCAAGGACATTTCAGTGTGCATACAGCAAGCAGAGGAAAACAAAGCCCAGGGCACCAGCCACGGACACGTGCTGAGCAGAGGAGGAGGACTCTTTCAAGGAGGCCTCAGGACAATTACAGCTCCCTAGAGGAAAATGCCACTGGGGCTGGTTTGCAGGTCCCATGGGTCAGACACGTAAGAGCCAGATGACTGACAACAGGGATTCAGGTAAGAAAGAAGGAGAGAGAGTGTATGGGGAAGGAGAGAAGAAGGAAGGAAAGAAGGAAGTGGAAGGGGAGAAAGGAAAGGAAGAAATCCAACCCATACCTATATGAATTAATGTAAGGACTTCAGGAACAGGAGTAAACAGAATGTTGTTATGGTTTGGAGGATATATAGATTGTGTAGGGACAACAGTTCTTTTATAGGACTATTGATGCTAGAACATCAACACACAGCCGACTCTTATTTAACAGGAACACAACCAAAAAGGTTAAACAGATTTTTGTGGGATGTCTATATAGGGTGCCTTTTATTTTACATAAGAGTATGCAATGCCATGGAAATAAGCAATTTTAAAGGATTTATT